>BQNB010014820.1:0-65973 GCA_026074375.1 Tanacetum coccineum | reverse complement strand
ATTGCGGGATACGTTATACCATTAGTTAGCAGAACATACCTAAGTATGGAAAACTAATAGTAATACTCATTGACGCCCTAATCTTCATACAAACAAATGCCCTAATACTCATTAATGCCCTAATGTTCTTACAAACAAATGCCCTAATAATACTCATTGACGCCCTAATGTTCATACAAACATATGCCCTAATGATGCCCTAATGTTCATACAAATAGATGCCCTAATAATACTCCTGATGCCCTAATGTTCATACAAACAAATGCACTAAACATACACAATGATGCCCTAATGTTCATACAAACAGATGCCCTAATGTTTTAATGATGCAATAATAATACCCATTGATGCCCTAATAATACTCATTGATGCCCTAATCCTCTATGCAACATCGATATCGACTCCCATGATATTTGGATTCCTTACTACGATACAAACGGATGCACTAAACTATTTTAAATAGATGCACTAATTTACCTCAAACGGATGTGCTAAAGTACGTCAAACAGATACAATTAAACATACAAATGGATGCCCTACTATTATTAACAGATGTTGTAACATTTAATTTTGATACGCTAATAACACAAAGAGCTGTTGTAACATGTAATTTGATGCCCTAATCATACTAATAGCTATAGTAAACAATAATCCTTATACTTTAATCCTTCAAACAGATATCGTAAACATTATGTAACATGTATGTTGTAGCAATATTTTTAAATGATGTTTATGCATTTTCAGTTATTGATACAAATTAATGCCATAAAATCTATCTATCTATCTATCTATCTATTATCTATTATCTATTATCTATTATCTATTTCTATTATTATTATTATTATTATATATAATAAAAGAAGGTTTTTTTAAATGTTGCTTATGTCACAAATGACATCACTAATGACATCATAAATGATGTCACTAATACCAACATGGAAATGCAAATTATTAACTATATTTAACTCTGTCATTTAATGAAGATTGTGTGACTTTTGACTCACAATTAATATGAGCCGAAAATTATGCAAGGTTACCATAAATACAATGTGCTTTTATTCTCCCATAAATCAAGTGTTTCTTTCACACAAATTATATGATAGGTTCAAAATTCAAACGATTACTCATCACGGGTATATCTTCATTGCTATCGCTATAATTTTTTTATGTTTAAATTCACACTCAATGTTTCATCTTCTTTTTATTAATATGTTTTAATTTTCACAGGTTGATTTGGAGATGTTCGAGATAAACCCAATTGAAGAATGAAATTCAAGATGTCTTTTATTCTAACTCAAATTTGGTTTGGTTCATTCGAGTAACATCCATATCTTTTGCTGCTTAATTATAATTTTAATTATAATTTTAATAAATAATTTTTTTATTGATTGAAGGTCTAGATTCATAAATTTGTTTGAATTGAATTTGATATTATTTTGGTGATTTGAATTCACAACCTCGACGTCTCTTTTTTCTCAATATCGAAAGTTCATTCATCTCATTTTCAAAGGTATGTATGAAATTTATGACTAAATGTTATGTGTCAATCAGATTAATACAAAATTAAGGGTTTAACTCATATGTTTAGTTTCAGTATATAATCCAAATTTAGGGTTTAAGTCTCAAAATAAACTTTTTTGGTTGTCTGTTAAAATAGGTTATATTTCGATATCATCAAAATCCATATGCAAGCTGTAAAACTAAGTGAAATCAAAAACCGGGTTTTTTTTATTGTTGGTTGAATCGACTAATATTTTGAATGTGTATGTCAATTGATAGTCAAATATGGTAATCTTGCTTGTCTGTTCCAACTTTGAAAACGAATTAATGGATTTTTAATCATTTTATTAGTTCTGTGCTTTTGTGGCTTTTTCATAATTAGTAAGAAAAGACTACTCTTTTAATGATCATGGTTGATGTTTAAATTATTTACGGGTTGGCTTATTAGAATGGTGAAACTTTGTTAGTAGGGGGTTTTAATTTGATATTCAGGTTTTCTACGGGTTGGCTTATTACAGGATATGTCATCTTAAAGCTGCCTAACAAGTGTTTGATATAATGCTTAACGATGGTTGTCGTGTAAATGAGGGAACACTTAGTCTTTCACAATGTTGATTTATAATTTTTTAATGTTGTACATACATTATAAAGATCTATAATATTTACTCTCTATTGTTCTTTCCTATGGCTATATCTAACAACTTATATTTCTCTCTGTCACTTAATTGAGATTGTTTGACTTTTGACCCACAATTAATATGAATAAAAAATTATGCAAGGTTACCATTATGAATTCATACATATGATACATATGAGGTATCACACATTCATTATAATGAATGTACAACATTGAAAAATTATGCATGAACTAATTATGTAATTATCGCTTCAGGCAAGATCTTTCCAGAAGAATCAATTGTTCCAGGTCAGCAAGAAACTAGAACCGGAAGGTAATCTATGCTTTGTGACTTTCACGCTCTGTGATTATAAAAGTAAGGTGCTCTGCTCTAATTTATAAATTTGATTACTGTGCTTTATTCTAAAATTGCTCATTGTGACTTGATTTTCATTCATATTTATTTATTATTGTTAAAACTGGTGGGTCGATCTATTCTCTTTTTTAGTCCAGTTTTGTTTGAAGTTTGTAAATACTTGTGTTAATCTGTTAAAATTATTCTTAAATAAACTATTACTTGGTCTTTTTATCTCCAATTGCAAGCATGAATCTTAAAACTATATCTGTTAAATAAACTATTACTTGGTCTTTCGAAATTTTCCGCTAAACGTTTGAGAATTAAATTTTCGTAAATTTAAGTGTTTGAACTTTGCTTTTTTAAACTTTTTATAAGCCACCCGTGATTTATCACGGGTTTATAGGCTATTATGTAATTATCGCTTCAGGCAAGATCTTTCCAGAAGAATCAATTGTTCCAGGTCAGCAAGAAACTAGAACCGGAAGGTAATCTATGCTTTGTGACTTTCACGCTCTGTGATTATAAAAGTAAGGTGCTCTGCTCTAATTTATAAATTTGATTACTGTGCTTTATTCTAAAATAGCTCATTGTGACTTGATTTTCATTCATATTTATTTATTATTGTTAAAACTGGTGGGTCGATCTATTCTCTTTTTAGTCCAGTTTTGTTTGAAGTTTGTAAATACTTGTGTTAATCTGTTAAAATTGTTCTTAAATAAACTATTACTTGGTCTTTTTATCTCCAATTGCAAGCATGAATCTTAAAACTATATCTGTTAAATAAACTATTACTTGGTCTTTCGAAATTTTCCGCTAAACGTTTGAGAATTAAATTTTCGTAAATTTAAGTGTTTGAACTTTGCTTTTTTAAACTTTTTATAAGCCACCCGTGATTTATCACGGGTTTATAGGCTATTATGTAATTATCGCTTCAGGCAAGATCTTTCCAGAAGAATCAATTGTTCCAGGTCAGCAAGAAACTAGAACCGGAAGGTAATCTATGCTTTGTGACTTTCACGCTCTGTGATTATAAAAGTAAGGTGTTGTGCTCTAATTTATAAATTTGATTACTGTGCTTTATTCTAAAATAGCTCATTGTGACTTGATTTTCATTCATATTTATTTATTATTGTTAAAACTGGTGGGTCGATCTATTCGCTTTTTAAATGAAATCCAAATTACTTCTTTATTATCTCATTAATCAACAAACCGATTAATCAAATAGAAAAATTAGGGCACTTTGTTAATCAGCTAGAAAAATCAAAGCGTTTATGAGTAATTTGACCAGATTTTGATCGGAAAATGGATGTTTTTTCGATCGGAATATCGATGGTTTGTTCTGTTCTGTCGAATAAATTAGAGTGTGTGTGAAAGTGTTAAAGCACTGTGTGTTTTTTACCAGTAAAATGACATGTATATTAGTTTCGCCCTTTTTTATTTTATGTTTACATTTTTAATCCTCAAGTTTATACATTTGCAAATCTACCCTGTAGTTTTGTTTTCTAGGTTTTTTACGGTTATAAGGTTTTCTTTAGAACCCATCCATATTTGATTATATACTATATATATTATAGAGGTTCTTTTCAGAACCAAATAAATGTACAGAACTGCGAGAACCAGCATTAACCAATCAGATTTTTTTTAAATATCTATTTTTATTAATTAATTCAAAAGGCATAATAGTCAAATTACATTCTTTATCTTCTTTTTGAATTTTTTTGATAAAAAACGTTTTTAATCCCTAAATTTTAGGATTGTTTTTTATGTTTTAGTACACCTGACAACACAAGTCAGGTTGAATGCACATGTATATAATTCACAAACTTGCCATTTAACTTTGAGCGTCAAAGTTCAAAATAAAAGCGATAAATTAATCGTAGATTTTACATAAATCTACGGAATAATACAAAGATAATGTGGTATTAATTAGAAGTCAATTACAATATACACACATCAGATGTATACATATATCCTTTTGCTACAGCTTACAAGATACAATTTTAAGGTATGCATTTGTACAATGATGTTCATCGCGGACATAAGAGATTTTATAGCATTTGGGCATTTGTTGTCAAATCTTCGTGAGATACACTTATCTTGAATTATACACATGTGCATCATTCCTCTTCATTCTCCTTGTCAACAAAATGAAATATATAACAGATAACCCTAACATGAATTAACATACAAGTGTAAGTGATTGTATTATCACGTTTAAAAATATGAGAAAAATACATGTGCATTCGTTTGTCAAATTCTCGTGAAGCTGTAGACAATGCTCCTTCTCTTTCAAATAGATCTCCCCTTAATCGTAAGGCTACTTGTACAAGCGCATCCTTAGCAAAATCAAATTTTGTATTAATCTTATAAGACGATAACCAATAGCGTTATTAGGTCAACGATGAATGATATCTATATTTCTGTAAAGATACATACAGATGTTTACCTGCAGTCCTGCACCATCTCGTCATCTCTTTTAGCAACTTTTGGAAGATCTACCTTTGTAATCGTGTGGTAAACGTGACGGGACCTAAATATCTTTCAATTCTCTCACTGCACATATGTTGCAAACGTATTGCAACTTCAATAGTTGGAGAAAAGGTGTCGTCAAAAACCTGTACATAAAAATATTACAACCAAATAAAGTTATTATATCCTTTATCTTTCTAATTTATATGACATCATAATTCAGACCAACCTCCTGTGCAGAAATATATATTACACAATCTTCAGCCTCAAGTATTGCATTACCTATGATTGATGCATCAGATTTCGTCTAATTTAATTGATCTAAACATCCCTTTTGCCAATTACACCACTGATATTTTCAGTATGACAAAGTAAACGAAGAGAAACATCTTTCGAAATAACTTCATGTCTTGGAGGTGGGTAGAGGTTGTGAGCCCAATCTCTACTTTCACCATTATAGCCACCATAGGGACCGATCAGTTGCATCTGTGCATTCGTTTTCAATTCTTCGTGAGATACCCTCATCTTAAAGTAGACACATGTGCATCATTCCTCTTCATCCTCATTGTCAACAAAAATGAAAAATTTAAGAGATAAGCCCAACATGAATTACTAGAGCAGATGTGATTGTATTATCATGTTTAACAATCTGAGAAAAATACATGTGCATTCGTTTGTCAAATTCTCGTGTTTAAGACGTAAATACATGTGCATCTGTTGTATAAATCGATATGAGATGCAAGCCAAATTCTACATCTCATCAATTAAATAAATTGATTTGAAAAGCAAATAAAAAACAATTTCAGTAAACTATTCCAAAGATTAAATTTAAAAACGATTTAACAAACAATATAAAAGATGACTTTGTGAAAAAAACTACGAACAAATGATTTCAAATGTTCATTATTGAAGAACATCAAAGAGTCTCACGGGTTATAGGGGGTAATTATATATCTTACAAGGCATAGGGTAGTTATATTTTAGGCTTACTTATTTTAAGCATAAGATTACCAGTGAGAATAAGCTTGAAACGAGCAATGTTCTCCACTGCAATGTTGTTGAAAAAGGCCACAAGCCCTATAGCTAATCCTATAAGAAGCACCAGTTTCCATTTCTTGACAACGTATTGAAATATATGCACCTTCTTCCTAGATCTCCAATCTTGTTTAATAGGATCATTTTCTACGAACCTGCAGAAATTGTCAATCAGATGAAAAGTTAAAACATACCAATTAAAACAAACCCTTCGAGAAATTGTCAATCAGATGAAACAGTTAACAACATACCAAATAAATCAATACCCCTCGCAATCAACATATGGTAATAAGCAACCACAATAAGTATAACACAGAAGTAAATTTGATCTAAAGTAACAAGACATTTTTTTTGAACGGCGATTTATTAAAACACTAGCAAGGAGCTAGATCAAACAAGAACAAGTAACGTGTTCTTAAGCCCAACGTCCCACTTGAAAACGACGCTTTACATCTGAATTAACACTAAAACCATAAAAGACTCGAAACTAAATTATCAAATAACACGCCTTTTTCCAGGATCTTCTTATCAAAAAGAAAGCTTGTTGCGAAAGTTCCCACACGTATACCACCACTGACAAACCATAGTTATAAGCACCCTTAAGAACGCCTTTTGTGTTTGGATTCAATCTGATAGAACCATACGAAACTTGCTATTCCTCGTAAGTAATTCACAGCCGATATAGTCGATATCCACCACTAAGATATCTACGCATATTCTTTTCTCGACTACAACGCCATTCGAAAGAAAATATGTTTTGTCGATTCCACACCGGGCATTAACAAAATGGGAACAAAACAAGTCGAATCAACTAGCCTTTTCCAACGATGAGATATATTAAAACCCGCTATTGGAGCGCGTCTAGATTTGACTATTCCAACAATGATAATTCACCTTTATTGTGCAAAGGACTAACCCACCATAGTCGGCCAAACTACATCCTTAAAACCAATACCCCAATTCCTCCTTCGAATTGAAGACAACTGAAAAGAACCTCCATCACTTTCTAAACGTCCAAACTAGACGATCTTCGCAAGGCACGAGAGTATGTCATCCGAGAAATCTTCAGCCAAGACGTTATTTGCATCGCTTCAATTCCACTTCTCAGCTTTTCTCGAAATTAGTTTATCTATAAACTTGACGCATTCAATTTCGAACAAACATAGCATTCTTAATCAACTCAAGAGCGAACATACGTGGGACACTCTTTTGAAGTGACACAAAAATGAACCGCGCACATACTCTAATTTCGAGCTCAGAACCTTAGCTGTGCCATCCTCAAGACCCATTTCCCAACAGCTTCAATCGATAGTAACATCTGCAACATCAAATACCCCATACCTGGTAACAACCCTAACTTCGTGAACTACTCGATGTGCCATGCAGGTTTCGAACTCCACCAGAAACATCCTTGTTTCAAATCCCTGTCTTCCCATAAATAGCCTTATCACTTTAGTCCATAAGAGACATTTATGAGAATAAACCCCAAACCTACTTTGACATGAGACCTCTATTAAGGTGCAAACAACTGAAACCCCTAAACCCCCTTATCCTTCGGAAGTTAGGACCTTGTATCCGCCACCCCACTTTACCCCCAAGAAGCCTTTATGTTACTCTTCGGATCCTGACCATTAAAGAACCGACTACAATAGATTCAAGAGATTGAAGAATACTCGATTGGTAAACCATTAAAGTATAGACATATTACAAGATTGGCATAAGATTCCTAAAACGACTAAATAAGATGAGTCTGCTTTCCGAGTGAAAGGAGATTTCACTTCCCAATACTAAAAGACGAGAAACCCACGTTGATCCACCCTTCTTTCCATGAGCATGCTCTCTTGACAATATTACCCCCAACTTTCGTAACCCAAATAATGAATGGATCTTAAGGCAAGACACCCAAGTTCTACATAACGCCGCGTTTGATTAACATCCCATCTTTCAACTTAACACCCCATTAATCTTACCTTATACATGTTAGGTACGAAGACACACAATATGCCTCGAAAAAACAATCGAAACTCAACTAAACAATCTCTATTGAGCTCACTGCAATTGGCCAAGAAATCTTGCATCAACCGCATAAGAACAAATGAGACAAATTCAACCAATGGGAATTAATTTTGATCCCGTAAACAAAAGTCCGCATCTACCACACTTGAACAGAAATTAAATGGCCAAGCTCAAGAATGCGAAATAAAAAAGGGAAACGGAT
This sequence comes from Tanacetum coccineum, assembly GCA_026074375.1. Taxonomy (NCBI): domain Eukaryota; kingdom Viridiplantae; phylum Streptophyta; class Magnoliopsida; order Asterales; family Asteraceae; genus Tanacetum; species Tanacetum coccineum. Next base: position 57,777 of record BQNB010014820.1, on the reverse strand, counting down.
CACCTTGTTTTAAGACCTCTAAAAAATTGAAATACTTTCTCCATAGATACCGTTGACAAAGAATGGACCCCCTGGCATATAATTCTAAGAACAGGAAAGCTTTGAATCCAAGTCTCCTCCATCTTTCATCACCGAAACCAAAATGAATTAACGACATCCCCAATCCACAAATCCAAGCCGGTTCCGACCGAATCAAAAGCTTATCCTTCTCGAAATCACTTTGAAAATAAGAGCGTGATTTTTTTCTCCAACGACACCATTGAGATAACTCATCAAGAAAAAATGGACCAGTCTATATTTGTCTGTCCTCAACAATAAAAGCTTTGATGAAACCTCAGAGACAAGATCACTCAATGGGCACACCAACGTAATCTTTGTTTCGCTAAATTTATATATGCACCTTCTTCCTAGATCTCCAATCTTGTTTAATAGGATCATTTTCTACGAACCTGCAGAAATTGTCAATCAGATGAAAAGTTAAAACATACCAATTAAAACAAACCCTCCTATCTCAATATGTAATAAACAACATCAGTAATACAAAAAGTATATTTGATCTAGTAACTAACATTTGACTTATGCTTGGCATCAAGTCATGGTCTTAATAGACCTTTCAATGATTTTATACCTGCCATTAACCTAACAAATATCATAATACATATGCACAATCTTTACTTATAAGTAATTATGTATAACAACTAGTATAACACATATGCACATTGAATTTATCGGCAAGCTATTATCTCAAATCCATTAACTAATAAAAGTAGTTAATAACAACAACGATTATTACATTCAAATTAGATATATATCTAAACGATCTAACCAAAAATTAAATCTATAATAACCAACAATCATGTTAATGATGGAAACAAATTACAAGCAATAGTGTTGTTTAAAAAAATTGCTACAAAAACTAATTTCACAACAAACAAAATAGCCCCAAGACGATTTCAAAGATTTAATGTTTTCACATTTACAACCCAAATCAATGCGTTTTTTTACATATCAATTTTAAGTTGTTTAACAAATTAAGAGACTAGATCCATAAAGTAAAACGTAGATCTTTGAACAAATTCTTTTGTTTTTCGTTTTTCACACTATTCAATTCAAATTAATTATAAGAAACTTACAACTCGAATATATATCATTTAATTCCTTCGTATCCATCTGAGAGAGAGCATTCAATGGATTAAGGATGAAGTAGGAAGGTTACGGCTGCTAGGTTTTTGTGAGAGATCAAAAGTAATTTAGTATACAAAACAAACATACATTGTGGAAACGTATATTGTGAAAAAGTAAGTTTAGACGGTTTTTAATAAAAATATAAAATACCTATACTACCCTTTTTTTACTCTAAAAACTGTCACACAATCTTTCACTTTATTACTTTTATGCTACACTCTTTTATAGCCATTGATTAGAAAATAAAAGGTTGAGATTGGTTCTCGCAGTTCTCGACATTTATTTGGTTCTGAAAAGAACCTCACACTATATATATATATATATATATATATATAGAGTGAGGATCCGGTGAGAATATTAATTAGAGTGAGAAGAATAAGAAGAAATCTGAACCATTAAATAAATAGATCAATGGTTAATAACCAAAAAATGGCAAATTTGTAAATAACACTATCTTTTATCAAAGGCTTAAGGGTAACACTTTAAAATTGCTTCTTTTCCACAAATTTCTCTTATAATGATCAGCATCTTTGTTGTTATACATTCGCATAATGTTTTCGTTTTTCAAGCGAGCGTCATTCAATTCATAAGCATCTAAACTCACGTGTTAAATTTAAACAAAAATTAAATCAAATGAAATGGTTTTTTTTTTATTATTTAATTAAACTCATTCATCTGAATGATATATTTGGTAACTTTGTCACTTATTTGAACGAGGATTTTGTAGTATAGATGCATGGCATTATGATATGAATTACCATTATTAAAATAATTTATGAGAAAAGTACATGTTCAACCAGGTTTCTTCTCACATACCAAGGGACAAATCTCCACCATCCATTTGAGTTTGATCTAATGGTGAGGATTAATCTAAGATTAAACTTTATTTAATGGATAATATTAAACCTTAAAAAACATATCCCACCCCTTCTTACCTTTGTGTTTTATAATTAAAACACACTATTCACCCTATTTTTAAAAATCACATACGCAAAAACTGTAAAATGTTAAAAGGTTAATAAATTACACCCATCGTGACGAGCATTTAATTATCTTTCAATAGAGGGCCCACTTTCATATACAATTACCTGACAAACTTATTTTTTTTGTTTTTTTTGTTTTTTCTTGTGCAAGTATTTTGTTTTGATATATCAATAAGTGATATTACACTAATCTGTAAGTTAGAACACTTCACATGCTTTCGTAAAACGGGTATAAATATTTGTGTGAAACTCCAACTGATTCATCGTTTTTGGCATTTAAAAGTAGAAGTGATATTTATAAACGTTTTTAACTTTATAAATATTATTTTCTCAAACAATTAAATTATTTATATAATGAATTATATAAATAATACATCAAGTATTTTGGCAAATAACAAATTGTTGGACAAGTATATCATTTTTACAATTACAAATACATGGACATTTATTTCACAAGTACAAATTAAATTGTTAATAGATTAAACAAACACTTTTTATGAGGTTGAAAAAAAAGTGTATCTATATAAAATTATATGTGGCGTTATGAATTGCAAAGAACTTAGTACTAATATGAACATATATTAGATTTAGGTTGCTAGCGGGTCACAACCGTGACGTTTTCATTCACTATGATTCATATACTTCAGTTTCATTCCTAAGGTGATTTCATAGCCCATGTTTAACTATACATATGATTTATAACTTTTGGGGTGAGAAACAATGCATTGTTTTACGATTGTAACTCAATGTGGTACATTTTACATAATATGAGTTTTGCCTATGTAGTCGGCAAACACCACGAGCCCATTATCATGAACTGTCAATTACTTTGTGTGAGCGCGAATGTTATAAATAGATCTATTTAGGATTGACATCCCCGTTCGGGTGAGTAGCGCTCACTGTGCCGGTATATCGACCACGGACGTAACCATGTCGAATTTGGGATGTTGCGGGTAAAAACATCAACAAGGCAATGATGGCAAATTGATAATGCAATTCAAACAGGTCGAGCTTCAGAGTCATCAGCTTGGGAACCGTATTACTTTTTTGATGTTAGCATCTGTGCATATATCACCAGGAAATTCATGCGGTCCTACAATATATTTTACAAAAACCTATGAATTCAGCAACTTTATGTTGACGTTTTTAAAATTATTTTTTCTCATGTCAATGAGGCACAGTTGCTAAGGATACAATTAGGGATCTCTTTTGGGGAGTGTCATGCTAAAATGATATAGATTCAATACACCTTGGGACATTTGTTATCAACTAAATTCTTTGGATTATCTAAATAGTTTGAACAAAATTAAGCCGTTGTGATTTGTATTAAACAGTTTCAATAAATCCAATGTATCGTATTTCAAACGAATCTTTTAGAATATCTAATAACATACTAGATGAGGGAAAGAGAGGTATTTCTAGAGAGAGTTCAATCAATCGTACAGATGGTGAAGAATATCTAATAACATACTTGAAGAGGGAAAAAGAGGTAGTTTTAGAGAGAGAGGGGTTGGATGAACACTTTAGAGAGAGAAAGTAAACATGAAAGAAAAATGCATTAATGTGTGTGAAATAACGAACAACCAACACCCTTTCCATAGCATGGAAAGGGTCTTTATACTTCTTATGGCCGGTTATAGACATGGCTTACATGGGCTTTCCATGGGCCTTGGGCTAACTAGCATAGTAAGTTTCCAAAAATAACTAAACGAGCTATCTACGATATCTATGGAAGTAACCAACACTTTCGTGTTCCTAACAATCTCCCCCTAAGGGAGGTCACTCCATTTTACAAAAGCTTAAACCTAACATACTATGAAGGTCTTCATTCTTATGCTCACAAACTTCTTTTTCTTTTTCATTTTCTTGTGAATATGGAGTAGTGATCATTGACTTTGGCTTGAGCTTGTTCCTTTAGCTTAACTTGTATGTGAATAAGTGATCTTAAGCTTCTTGAAATCATCAACCAAGCATAATCTCTTTTCGCCATCTTGTAAACTTTGCCATCTTGTGAACTTGTGGCTTTTGGACCGACATGCTCATACCTTTCTTGATATGTTAACTTGAAAAGCTTTAATAATGCATCTTTCTTGAGGTTCTTTAACTTTAACACTTCGTCACTTCAAGTAGGACGTACAGTATCAGAGTAGCGGAAATCTTGAAACATGTACTCGAGCTTTCATGATGTCTTAATATTTGTCGGTCGGGTATGAGCATGTGGTTATGAATCTTTGAGACATCTAGAATCAGGTACCTTTACCTCCAATTTTAAGCATCCTGCATTAAAATAGTTAGCAATAAAGTGAGGGGACGAATATGGCTTTATGATTTGCCCGTGTTTGGTTCCGTGTTTGGTTGGAGTAACCTTCGAATCTGTGAGGATCGACCTGTGATCAGGTAGTTTCAATTTAAGAAGAATCCCATTGATATGATTTCCATCTGAAGTATCGAATCTTTCTAACACTGTTTAAGTAGATTCATCCAAACTCACAAGTTCTCTATAACATAACAAGTACTCAAAAAGCAGATAACACGATAAGAGTGAATCAGTGAGTTACTGTCTCATCGATTGAATAAAAAATCGATTTAAAAATCAATCGACGTATCACTTGCTAAAGTGGTTTTGTGACACATACGAGAGTGTTAATCAATTTCAAAAGTATCATCATCAATTGACAATTCATATACAGGAATAAGTATGATTCTTGTAAATCGCACCATCGTTTCTTTCCATTTCACAAGTTTGAATTCATTAAGAATCGCACAAGTCACCTACCATGAGCTTGTTTGATGTTGGCTCAAGCAGGATTTCCATCTTCACTGTGATTACTTGAGTATCACTCTGATGTTCTGGCAAAATCACAAGGATAATGCGTAGGACTCTTTCTATAAATAACTATATCTTCTTTTTTCACATTGTAGTGAGATAGCAAGCATAATTTGGTACCAAGTGTCCCTAATTGAGATTTATGGATGATCTCTTTTGGCTCTAGACTCAATAGTGCACTTTGGTTTTAGTGATCGGAGGCTGAGCAGACTGCCACCTTTTCAATACCAACTAACTCGGAGTGAGAAAGTTGATAGAAATGCGTGAACCGCGTGAGAAATGAAACAAAAATCTTTTGAGAGATTCTGAGTGGCTAGGGAGGGTTGTGCATTGCATCATTGGGTCCATGATGTCAGTCTTCAATGTCAGCAATCATCTTTGTGATTCTTGACAGTAGATGTATTGACCCGGTTTCTTCCTAAGTGTAAGGAGGGCTTCTTTCTTTTCACCCTTTATCTTAACTTTTCTTTTTAATTCTTCAACCCCTTCAGCGCTTACCGAGACTTCATAACTAGTACCTTGTTGGGTTTGTTCCAGTACTAGCTCCATCTCAGTCGGCACTTTTCCCTTATTCTCACTTTTACTCCTTTTTTCATACCTAAGGACTACTACACTATCTAGTGGAATATCCCTGGGTAGATCCCTCCAGTTCTGGCTGGATCATGGGAATGAATACCTAAACTTAACCACCTTATAACTCTAATGCAGTAATATAAATGGTCGGTCTTTGGTACTTCCACATTTCAGCCAATCACGTAACCATTTGCTCCCCCTTTATATGTGCATCGATTAATCGAAAGAGTTTAGCACATATATGGGATAGCGTACACTAGAGATCTTAAAATTCACATCTTTAGCCATATATTTTAATCACATTTTCTCCCCTTATTAAAAATATTAAATCTCTTGATATTTTAGATATCAGTTGATTCAACTATAACTGCTTTTGGGGAAAATGTCCAATTATTAACAAGTCGTATTATAAACATTTTTAATGCTCCCCCTCAAATTATGAGAGAATTATATGGTGTTTGAGTATGTTAATTTGAAATTTTTTGAATTTACTAAGAAATTCTTGAAAATTCATACTCAAACATTATATATGCCTAATTTTTAAGTCTACACTACACATTTATATATTCACAAGATTATGTATTGAGACAAAGACACTGAAAATGTTCAAAACCAAAAATGACACAACATCCTCACTCCAATGTCATAATCTGTAGTCCGTCATGATACTCTCCTTTTGGAAGTTGCTTTAGCTTCCCCCCGAACCTCAAATCCTTCTTGAGTAGATTCAAAGATTTCTTGCAAGCCGCCTCAAGCAGTCTTGATGTAAAAAGCACAAATATCCAAAGTACACAATTAATTAGAAACCGTAACACCAAAGTCAATTAAGTATCGGATAAGTGCATTTCTCTCTTCAGGATAGTGATGATATAAATTGAAACACCAAAGTTAACTAAGTCTCGGTTGTCACAATTATTCCCTCTAAATAGTCGATATGATAAATCTAAAGTCAACTAAGTCTCAGATGTAGACATTTCTTCCTACAGGATACTGACAATCTAAAGGAATCATCATACCTATGTGTACCTCTTCTATCAAATATATCTATGTCTTTTAAGAATAAGCTTAGAGATTGACCGGTAGGGTAAAACATTAATTGAATCAGAAAGAACTCTTCTCACGTTTTAAATAATTATTCTCACAACACTTCCCCTTAGTATCTTAAATGATGCATACTTGAAATCACAAGATATCTCTTCCCCCATGTAGTTCAAATAGAGCACCCAAAAGTAACAAGTTAAAACACTGATTTTCTCTGCGTTTATGACATTCGTCTTCCCGGAATGGCCTAAAATCAAAGAAGGCTATGGACTTTATCAGATGTACTTGTTATACATTCTAGTGTATTTACGCCTTCCCCCTTGTTGGTTTCGATACATCGGAATCAGCAAAACCTAGTACGCAAATATACTAGAGATCGTGTTCGAAGAATTGCTAAGCTTAAATCTATTCTGTGAGAATTAACTAAGTCTTATATTGCAAATAAGTCGCTAAAGATTGAAACAAATGACATCTAAAGCACTTGTAGTTAATATTAGTTAACTCCCCTTGAAATTGTTATCCGTCATTATCAAAAACTTTATTCATTTATTCCGTGACTTTCTTTGAAAGACCGTTTTAAAAGATTATTTGTTGACACATTCTCCCCCCTTAAATAATGACCTGTTTTCTATTAAAAGAGTTGTTGTCATTATTTGAGTGGTCGAATTGTCTTTGAAAATCTTTTTGCGAGTACAAAAAAAACACTGATTCATTATGAAGACAATTTTTTACCAATACAAATAAAATTTCTCTTATTTTGACAAATAAATGCACTGACACATACACTTATTGTATATAGGAATCACGGATTGTGTTGCAAAGTAAACACAAGCCTTTGCATGGTCATAAAGTAGACCATGCTCGAGAATAAATTCCCGTTATGAGGTCAAGTTTTCTTTTTGAAATACTTGCCTTTAAGATGATGACCGGGTTGCTATCTGAAATAATAGCAAGCCATATTTGACATGTTTTGAAAACTTTTGAACTTCTGCTCGAACTTCATTTACAGCCAGAGTCGTATCATTATTAAATGACATTTCTAAGACAGTAAAATGTTAAAAATTCCGAATTTTTCAAAGACATGTCATTATTACCGTATCTTTTTTATATTTTTCTCATTTTTTAATTTTTTCTTTGGTTTTAAAGATTTTTTATTTTTGTATTTTGTTTTATAAAGGTTTTCTGAAAATGAAAAATCTTTTTGGTTTTTCTGGTTTGTAATATATATATACATATTATATACATGATATTTGAATAGGTACCACCACTATTCTTCAACTTCATCTGCCAATTGTTTCAGAGTCTCCGGCGTAAAACTTCGCATTCCCAGCTTGTTGATAAGAAATTCAATTCTTTCTCTGCCAAGGGCTTTAGTGAAGATGTCCGCCAGCTGATACTCCGTATTGACAAAGTAAAGCTCTACTACTCCGTTCTCAACTTGCTCTTTTATGAAGTGGAATCTGATGTCAATATGTTTTGATCGAGAATGTTGAACATTGTTGCAGCATAAGGCAATAGCGCTTTTGTTATCACAGTACATTAGAATTTTATTGAATCCAAGGCCATAGTCGGTAAGCTGTGATCTACATCTACAAAGGACTTTGAGCACAAAACAGCCTGACAAGGGTATAATATTCAGCTTCCGTACCTGGATACGCACTGCTTTTTTGCCTTTTTGATGACCAGCTAACAAGTCTGTCTCCCAATAATTGCATACTTCCAGATGTACTTCGTCTAGTATCTTGGCAACCCGCATGATCAGCGTCTGCATAAGCTGTTAGAGCAATAGAAGAATCCTTTGGATACCAGAGTCCCCTATTAACGGTTCCCCTTAGGTATTTAAAGATTCTTTTTATAGCATGTATGTGTTTTTGATAGGCTTTGCCTGATACCCGGCACACACGCATACAACAAATGTTAGGTCTGGTCTATCTTGGCTGTGGAGATACATAAGGGTGCCAACCATTCCACAATATGTGTAGGGTCAACGGCTTTCCCTTGTGCATATTCATTGGCCCAGTTGGATTCTCCACCATGGGAGTTAGCCACCGAGGTCACAAGATGCCATAACCATATTTTTCAAAGATCTAAGCATATTTAGACTGGTTTTATAAAGATGCCCCCCTAGGTCTTTGTGAATAATCTGTAGTCCTAGAAAAAAATGATATTTTGCCATACATCGACATTTTAAACTTTGAACACATTATTTTGATGAAAAATGAGGTCACATAGTTCAGTGTGTAGAGACGCAAAGATAATATCATCAACATAGATTTGTACTAGGAGAATATCTTTGCCTTGTCTTCTGATGAACAATGTGGGATCCATGGTTCCTTTAGAGAATTCCTGAGAGAGTAGAAACTTCGACAATAGATCGTACCACACGCGAGGAGCTTCTTTCAACCCATAGAGAACCTGCTTAAGTTTATACACATGAATAGGATTGTCTTGATCTACAAACCAGTCCGGTTGGCTGACATAAACTTCTTCGCGCAGAATGCCATTTAAAAATGCCGTTTTAACATCCATTTGGTAGACGATCATATTCATTTGAGCAACACATGTGAGGAAAATTCGAATAGCATCAAGTCTAGCATCTGGAGCAAAGGATTCCTCAAAATTAATTCCCTCTTCTTGACGGTAACCACGAGCAACCAATCGAGCCTTGTTTTTCAAAATTCCTCCTAATTCATCAAGTTTCACCTTGTAGATCCATTTTAAAGTAATGACCATTGATGCGAGTCTCGTAAGACTTCTAAACAAGAAGTTTTACAACTCCCTAGGCAGTGCACCTAATCGTTGTAGTGTAGTATAGGCAAGACTCAGGGTTGTTTATCGTTCACAAAGTTCATGGGAAAAGGTTGGGAAGGCTTATCACGTATAACAGAATCTAAGGTGTTGAGAGAGATTATTTTTGTATTTTTATAATTTATGGAAAAGCAAGTAAATCATATAATTTTTTTGGAAAGGTGGTTGGTTTTAGCTATAATAAAAATAAATATATTCTATAACGCTAACTGGTGATAACAACTAAATAAAAGATTGTGTTTATTTAATCATGTATTACTCCCTAGATTGCTTCTCCTAGTGTTGTTGCCTTGTCACACTTGTGATGATCTATGTATGCCGCTAGAGCAATGCACATGCAAGGTAGTATAAAGACTATTACACGGCCCCTAGGAGTTTACTAAGTGCATGTGAAATATATTAAGAGTGGATCAACCATATTAAGAGGCAAGGTAGTATGAAGACTATTACCTGATGGTATCCTTTCTACACAATCACGTTTCCCTAGACATATCAACAATGATGCAGACAAAAGCTGGTTTTCTAAGACCTAACGTGCACATCCATCACAAGAAGCAACACCACTAAGATCTACATTCTAGGTTTCATACAATCATAAATAAACACAATAGGAGGTTTAGCCAAGCATGTTAAAGATAAAGCAAGAACAATAAATCAAACAAGACATAGACATATTGAATGATTAAGTAAATCTTACTTGATTAAAACATGAATTGGAAGAGGTACAAAAGGGTTTTTTTTAGGCCCTTAAAACCGTTCTCTTACACTGCTAAAAAAGTTAAATTGTGGTTCGGTTGGGGCAAACTACTGGGTTTCGTACCCTCTTTTTATTCTAAAGTTACACACTCAAAACCCTAAATTCGGGTTTGTATATATAGGAAAAACGCTATGACGGCGTCCCGTTTTAATCGTGACGCCGTCATGAATAGAATATTATTGGGCTGGGTCATGGTACCGTGACGTCGTCTTGAGATATGGTGACGCCGTATTGATCTTTGTGGTGACGATGTCACATTATATTTGTGACGCCGTCTCCAGCCACTGTAGAGACATTCTTGATAGATGTTGGTGTGGGTTCGTAGTCTTGTCTGTTTCTTCTCCAAATGAGCCCAAGTCACGTGTAATTCTTCCAAATGCCTTCCAAATGAGAAATACCTGAAAAGGAACGATTAAGTACCTATTTTGGGCATAAATGCACGATTTTAGGGGTTAAACGACCCCGAAAAAGTGTATAAAATGACACCTCATCAAATACCCCTACACTTAGGATTTGCTTGTCCTCAAGCAAATGGGCTTTTCTACCTAGACAATAACAATATGAGGGGTCATTTTACCTACTCTTTAAAAATATTCTACAACACAACCTTCTAGACCTCGTAATTAAAAGCACAGAAAGTATATACTAGCACCTCACATAAGTGTTTGGGATTCTCTCTTTCACTCGGGTGTATAATGAATTATAACATACGGGGGAAACGGAAAATCACACTCATTACCTGTCATAGCATATAAATTACCATAGGATTGGTAAAGGATCAAACCTCCTTTGCTAGGTGCAAGTATTATTCATTACTATCTAAGAGGTCTTTTATAAAGGGTTGTGGGGTGTGGGTGTAAGATAACATATAATGGAAACGAAAACAGATGGGATACATTTGGGTGGTGACTTTGGGTGAATTTAGGGTGGAAGGGTTAGCTAATTACTTATACGAATATACGCTGGGTTGGTTGCTAAGCCAAGACTCGGACGAAGATATATAAACTCTACACAACTCTATATCAATCTCTTTCTTTTTCTTTTCTCTTTTTTTTGAATAACATAATACATCACATGGGGATTATAACACGTACCCCTACACTTGAGCTTTTACATGCTTGATATTTACAATCTATCTAATGACCCGTTTTGAGGTGGATCAAAATAACATGGAGATCATTTAACAAACATATGGGGGTATTGACTTAACTTTTTTTCCCTATTCTTCTGCGAAATAAATACTAACATGAATCCCAATCGTCCCAAAATTGTATTTACAAGGATAAGGACTTAGCAACCGTGTACTCAATAATTAACTTGGGTTAAACAGAATAATGTACTAAAAGCGAGTACATATAAGGTAGGCTAAGGCTTTTTGGGTGTAACGATTGGTTTAAGGGTGACAATGTTCTTCATTAATAGTCCGGATTAACAAGAAAATTAAGAGAACCGTGAAAAAGGATAGGCTCGGAGAGTTGTACTAGGGTATCCTGCACTAAAGGTGAGCGCATGGTAAGCGTGTGGGATAGTTATATGATCGGTGTGACCATCATAACAATTACAAGTTTAAAACATGGGTTAATCCTAATGCCTCTTATCAAGCAAATCCTAATGCTTACTATGCGGTCTCGGGATGCATCACTAAAACAAGTTCTAAAATTTAATATGCTACCGGTACACTTATATGATTTTACTAACACCAGACATTCCAAAAAAGGAGACAAGGCAATGCATACATGGTCTTAACGACGGAATAGACATGCACACCTGTAGCTCAACCTTAACTTAAACCGGGTAAAGATAAAATCATCTTGGGTTACCAACGATGGGTACCCGAATTCCTAAAGATCTAAAGGCGAACATCACATTTTGGGGTAGAATTCTGAGGGTTATTGTGCTAGTCATATAAATTCTTATCCATGAGACGCTATTAATACTTGGTTTTCGTCGGTATGTGTCATAAAAAAATTTAAATTTGGGTAAAAATCACCTCTTATGTTATGTTTTGATATATTACCCATCATTTTAAGGACAAAGCAATTGACAAATGAAGAAAAGAGTAATTAGATTCTAAGGCTATTTCCTTCCCCCTACACTTAAAGTTGGGAACATTTTCCTCTAATGTTCTCTAAAATTACCCGTTAACACGAAAAAAGGAAAAGAAAAAAGAAAAGAAACTATACGACCCCTGGTGTTACTCAATAAGGGAGAATAAACAATTATAATGTTAAATCGTCCTCGCGAAATCATCCAATGAAACTTTCTAAGAACTTCCAAGCTTCTTCTCATCAAATATAACCTGTAATCAAAGACAAAGACAACTACACCAAGCATAAAATGTGCGATTTACCAATATACAATATAAATTTAGGGCTCGACTTGATAGATAGGATGAAAGAATTGTTAAACGCATTAGATTTTGCAGGTTTATAACAGAAGAAGACATATATTAAATGTTGCGCAAGTTTTATTTTCAAAAATCATTAAAAACTTTAAGTTTTCTTGACCTAGGCGTTTGACGCCGTCAGGGTTGTAGTGACCCCGTCACAGGTGTCGTGGTGACGGCTCGCGTGTTTAATCAGACTGGCCGTCTCCACAGTCTGGTGAAACATTTAGATTTTGGCAGTCAATGCAGAATGCTTTGGTACTCAATTAGACATGAGTACGGCATATCATCCCCAAACTGATGGACAAAGTGAAAGAACCATTCAAACACTCGAAGACATGTTTCAAGCCTGTGTTATAGATTTTGGAAAAGGAAGGGAAAGACACTTACCATTGGTAGAATTTTCTTACAATAACAGTTACCTTGTCAGTATTAAGGCGGCACCATTCGAGGCACTTTATGGTCGAAAGTGTAGATCACCTATCTGTTGGGCCAAAGTTGGAGATGTTCAACTCATGGGACCAGAGATAATCCATGAAACCACCAAAAAGATAGTACAAATTCGACAACGCTTGCAAGCTGCAAGAGACCGGCAAAGGAGTTATGCCAATGTAAGGCAAAAGCCTTTGGAATTCTAAGTTGGAGCTCGTGTTATGTTGAAAGTGTCACCTCGAAAAGGTGTCATTCGATTCGGAAAGCGAGGAAAGCTTAACCCCCAGTACATTAGACCATTTAAGATCCTTAAAAGGGTCGGCCCAGTGGCATACACACATGAGCTTCCTAAAGAACTTAGAAATGTCCACAGTACCTTCCACGTTTCTAATTTAAAGAAATGCTTATCTGACGAATCTCTCTTCATTCCAATGAAAGAGCTTTAGCTCGATGACAAACTCAACTTTGTGGAAGAACCAATAGAAATTATAGATCAAGAAGTCAAGCAACTGAGAGAAAGTCGTATCCCTATAGTTAAAGTAAGATGGAACTCTAAAAGAGGACCAGAATTCACGTTGGAACGCAAAGTTCAAATTCGTGCCAACTATCTACATTTATTTCCAAACATCACTCCAACATCCAACTAAATCCCGGGACGAGATTTCTTTAAGGTTGGGAGACTATAACAACCCACAAATTTCATCTATGTAATTATCCATCTATTAAATTAGATGCAATTTTCCTTAGTGTAATTTCCATCTATTAAATTAGATGCAACCATTTTCATGGAAAGATTTTTGCTTTTTTCCATCCATAATGTAACGTAACTTACATTACAAAAGTAAACGAGCTCACACAACCTACCAATGTCAATTTCATCAACGTTTATAGCAAGTAAACATTATAATATGTCAAGCAATATGTTATAATAACCATTTTTACCATACGTTATCTATTTAACGTACCTTTCATAACATTTAATACAAAACAGACATTAAACGTTAACTTTTATAACAAAACCCTTACTATATGTAATATTTACATTTAAAATAAAGATACAAGCCTTCAAGGCATGTGTACAAGTGATCAATACATAATATTTGAATTACATTTTTCCTTCCAAAATCAATGTACAACTCATTTGAGCACATTGTACAATCCGACTAAGCATAAGATTCAAATGAGCCATTTTCCCTCCATTTTCCTTCTAGATTTTGTACAACCTTTTCAACACAATTTACAAATACTTATAGAATAACATTTAAACATTTTACCTCCCTAAACTTAAACCCTAGCTCGATTTAAACCATAAACCCTAACCCGAAAACCCTAATGACCTGATACACCTTAACTAGTTTCGAACCAAAACCAAGCACCACCATGACTCACCACCTTGCTAGCCACCATCACCACCTACTTGTCACTACCTTGTCACCACCAAGCAACCACCCTACCACCTCCATCACCACCTTGGACTCCAAGAAACCACTTGTCACCTCCTTTGTAAACCGCACCCTTTACCACCACCTAACACATCCCCATACTACTTTCCTAGCTTCCATTAGTCACCTAGCTATCCCTTGGCCACCACTCCACTCTACTTGGCCACCACTCCACTTAACTTGGCCATCACTCTCTTCCTTTGGCCTATATATACACGAACACATACACACATCTATATTTCACCATCAAAACTTCATACTACCTCAAAATAATGAACTAACCCAGCCATAGAAGAAAAGAAAGGAAGTACAAGATGTTTTAAAGCCAAAGTATATGAAAGAAAGAAGTTCTCGAAGTCATCTCCAAGTTTTTCGAACCATACTCACCCATTTTGACCCAGTTTGTCATTTTCGGGTACTAGTAAGTTCTTACACTCATTTTATAAGCTCTCGTTACATTTAGGCTCTTGTTTATCCGTAAGATCATGTGAAATAAGCCTTGAACCATAAAAACCATTTGTTTGGTTTTCCTAAACCAAACGCACCCAAAAACCCTAAAAATCCTTTTTCATGAATTCTATAAGCTAAAAGCCATAAGCTAACTTTATAAGCTGTTTTAATAAGCTAACCTATCATTTTTATAAACACGGAATCAAACCCTAAAATCCTTAACCCGTCGGGTTATTGTTTCTAAGCCAAACGTGCCCATTTTTGATTTTTAAGCTCATAAGCTCTTTTCATAAGCTAAAAGCTTGTAAAACTTACTTATTTTAGCTTATACTAATAAGCTATAACCTGCAAAATACTTTCGAGATTGAAAAATACAACTATTATGAATTTTTCATCTTATTGTGATAAGCTAAAAGCTGCCAAATGAAATTGAATTCAAAAATTCAAAGTATATGAAATTTGGACTAAAAATGCAAATCGAATGGTGCATTGAGGGGAAAACTTGCACATTTTGAAAACTTGTATACTTTTTGGGCCAAAACTATAAATATTCTAAACTTAATCTACAAGGACCTGTTTTGCCAAAACTCTAATTTTGGGGTTAAATTAATTAATTCATTTAATTATAAAATGAAAAGGATTAGTTTTGTAAAACTATTTGTACCGAGGGGTATATATTGCCATTTGGAAAATTATAAGGATATAAAGCATAACATTTTCATATTAATAAACGAAAATGTATTTAAACGTTATAAGACTCGATTTTATTATAACCCAACACACCTAGCATTTTATTTATCGACTGAAACACTTATAAACAAATTATGTTATATTTTTAACAAAATTTATCATGCACTAGCTTTTGGAGAAACTTAAAAAGATAAAATCCTATCATTTATATTCTATTACTAAAAACGTAGCACGTTAATAAGGAATTTTATGTGAGGGGTTTCATTTGGGTAGACGTATTGACGAGTTACTGGATTTACGATTTAAAGTGTCCTAGCTCCTCAAACATTTACTACATGACCTCTGGATTATGATGGCCTGAACAATGATGCGATATTTTCACAATAATAAACCAAAACTATTCCACTTAAACTTTTATGAAATAAATTTTTGAAATATAAACAATCAAACTAAGACTAACATATTAAACCTAGGAGCGTGACGAAGCCGTTTACTTCATTGATACACCTTTCTCATCAACAGATTTCCTAATAAGGTGATTTCATAGTCCCACTTTTATATTATTTTCCTTAATCCCGTGGGGATAATACATGCTATAAACCAAGAATACAAGTATTTTCAACTGTATGTTATCCTAAAATATATTGGCATAAGTTTACCTCATTGCCAATGTCCCTTATATCATGAACCATTAAATCACCGTAGACGTGAAAGCGAAATATTTTGTGGATATATCTATCAGGATTGATAATCCCGTTTGTTTTTTACCAGTGAGGTAACCAGCGCACTATATTGGAGAAACATTAGGTATTGCAAACTAAACATTTCCAAAAGGACATTTTGTTTTTTAATATCATTGATATGATTTCCATGTTAATGTTTGAGTGTCATGAGCTTTAGTGCAAATAATACTGTTTCCATGATAGATTTAATATACAATTATTACCATTTAATGTGTTAACTTTATTCCAATCATTATATATCAACCTATTAATTTCACTCAACCTTTGAGTTGAACCTTTTTAGCATGTTTATCCAGAAATTAGTTGTTTAAGGCACGGAGTGGCTTGGACTTGAAGACGTCCAAACCTGTTATCATTCAAATACAATGTTTTATATTTATTTTGGGACCTCCTTTTGTAAAACTCTAAAATATTACTGAACGATAACTAAATTTTCCAAAACGTCTCTTTATGAGTCGTTTTCTATGATTATGACTATTGTTTTATGAAGTAATACCCCAGTTTAGCTTCCGATGCTATGTTGAAATATCAGGGTGTTACACCTACACTTGGGATTTGATTGTCCTCAAGCAAATGGGCTTTTCTACCTAGACAATAACAATATGAGGGTCATTTAACCTACTCTTTAAAAGTAATTTACAACACAACCTTTTAGATCTTGTAATTAAAAGCACGGAAAGTATATACTAGCACCTCACATAAGTGTTTGGGATTCTCTCTTTCTCTCGGGTGTATAATAAATTATAACATAATAGGGAAACGGAAAACCAACACGACATTACCCTGTTTATTAGCATTATAAATAAAGATATCTTTGGTAAAGGATCAAACCTCCACCGCTAGGCGCAAATATTATTCATTACTATCTAAGAGGTCGTTTAAAGGGTTGTGGGGTGTAGGTGTAAGATAACATATATGGAAATAGAAATGGATGGGATACATTTGGGTGGCTTTGGGTGAATTTGGAGTGGACGGGTTAGCTAATTACTTATAAGAATACACATTGGTTTGGTTGCTAAGCCAAGACTCGGACGAAGATATACAAACTCTACACAACTCTACATCAATCTCTTTCTTTTTCTTTTTTGTTTTTCTCTTTTTTTCTCTTTTTTTTCGAACATAATACATCACTTGGAGCTTATAGATGCACCCCTACACTTGAACTTTTACATACTTTTCTGGTAAATGTAAAACGACATTCTAAACAACTTTTTAGTTTTACCTGAGACTCAAAATTCGACAGAAAAGGACGAAAATGCCCCTATATCAGATTTGATACAAACTAAAAAAAGAAAAACGCAGATTTTATTCCAAGTTTTTCGACCGGTTAGTCGCATTTTTAGCCTAACAAGCCTCGCGACAAAGTAAAACGACATTCCGGATAACTTTCGCGTTTCGGCCGAAGGCCGAAACGGACCAGAAAATAACGAAAATGCCCTTTTTCGAATCTGTCAACAACTATTATTTTTATTAAGTGTAGTTTTTATTTTTAACATTTTGCTCGACTTCAATCGGCCACCAAACGTTCGTTTTTAAGAGTTATCTAACGATCCGTATATCGAATCGAAGCTACGGATATCCTCTACCATAATCAATTGCCTAAAATCAGTTTTACAAATTTTGACTTGCCCAAACTCGACTCGCAAATTTTCTGCCCTATACGGGTAGCTTTAAACCCCTTCAAAACTCCAATTTCTCATACCACAAACATCGCCAACATACTTAAACTATCCTAACACCATTACTAATCAACTAAAACTACCAATAACGTCAAAAACGCAACATGCAATAACTTCCATAGATTCTCGATACAAAATTAGATACATGCATAGAATATGAAAATTAATCCACAATAAAAGAATAATAAAGGGGACTTACAACACCAAATACATAGAAGGAAAATCAACAATATCAAACCCCTTTTGGGTTTGATATTCTGCCGAGCACCACAACCCACAACAATAATTCCAAATCTTAATTTTATAACACCAAACCTTGTAAAAACACTTATAATCAAACCCTTGATGCTTTAATTATACCCAATTTAAATTAAATCTTCAAAAAAAAATTCTTTATAAATCAAGAACTTAATAGAAGTTCTTGCATGATTGATTTTATTGGAAAAGAATGATGAGGATTTATGTAAGAATGATGTGGGAGTGTTTTGGAAATTAAAAGGAGGATTTTTGATGAATTTTTGATGGTGGTTGTGGGTGTGTCGTCGAACCAGAGAGGAGAGGAAGAAGGAGAGGGGCTGACGAAATTTTGATATTAATAACTATGTGTTTTAGTTGGTAACAAATACTGATAATAAGGGTATTTATATTTCCTAATGTTACTAGAAATCTTCCAGCCTTTAAAAAATTAGAGGGGTGTTTGTTTTAGAGTTTAGTAGGAGTAAAAAGATAATAAGGGGGTGTTTGGTTTTTAGTTTTGTTGGAGCTTAAAACAATTAAAGAGGGTGTTTGGTTTATATGTTATGTTTATAAATTATATTTTTATTTTTATTTTTCTAAAACATTTGTACCACAATATTTGTTTTTAAAACACGTAGTTAAAATATTAATATATATATATATATATATATATATATATATATATATATATATATATATATATATACACTATTTTGACGCGGCCTCGGCAAAAACACGGGAAAAATCATAAAATACTAAAATGAAAATAAATTTACTTTCGGAGCGAAAACATGAAATTTTTAAATTTCTTAAAACGATTTACAGATAATTATTCAAAGCACAACTCGTAATTATCTAAAACGATGATTTTCGTTAAAACGGTTAAAAACAAAAATAAGAAATTCCAATTAAAAATAGAAAATAAATCACGGCTCGGGATAAATGTCGGTCTAAAACCAGAGTTGTTAAATGTTTTCTTGTATTTGGTCGTTTGATGTCGTCAGGGATATCCTGACGCCGTCACAGGTGTCGTGGTGACGGCGTCGCGTGTAAATCGTGACACCATCTCCACGCTCTGTGAAAACTCAACTTTCGTTTTTGATGAAAATTTTCTTGCACTCATTCTTATATGTTATTTTCCTGTATAAAATGCTACATAAAATCCTAATAATTAGCAATTCAATCATATGACTCAAAACTGACGCGAATTATTCTAAACAATTTATTTTAAATGTTTGAATTTGGTTCTAAAAATCGGATAATTCCCCTACACTTATTTTGTTATAAAATACCTTTGATTGCAAATAAGACGAAGTTACAAACAAACAAAGCATGATTACAAACTAATTCAAACATAATAAACAAACGGTAAAGAATTAAAACACAAGACACTCCTAATATGCGAGAAGAATAAATATTAGGTTGCCTCCCAGAAAGCGCTTTTCATTATTTACGAGTCTTGTAGCTAGACTCGAAGTCACACGTCCTTACGTGACTTCGTCCTTGCCTCCCATAATCTCTTTTTCTAACCTCATCAAATGCCTAATTCCTCTCCTCTCACATTCGTCATGTTTGTATCCATCTCCAATAAGTAAGCTTTGATGGTAGTACGTTCTTCCATGGCCAAAGTTTTCTTCATAGGCGGGCGAGGGTATGGAATCGATGCTTAAACCCATGAGTCATGTTTGCTTAAATATCTTTACGGTGTGAAGCATTTTAAAGGTGATTTTTTCGTTGTCCCTACTGAATGTGATTGTCCCTTCTTCCTTGTTGTAGACAAGGCCGGTTTCTTCTATGAATGGCTTTCCAAAGATAAATTCCCCTAAACAACCAAATAATGCTAGTGGTATCTTCTAAGATCATAAAATCGCATTTATAGGTGAAACTCCCTATGAAGACCCTTAATCCTCTTACTCTTCCTACAAAGTTGCTAATTTTATTTGGGTTTGACTGTTATTTTCTTGGTCCTAGCTTATAAGTCATGATCTGATTATATTGATTCCTCGACATGATATTGATTGGGGACTCTATGTCTATGTAAGCGTGCTTCTTGAAGATGTGTCCGATCATGCAAGAGGTCTTGGTGTTGCTAGGGTTTTCGGCCCTTATCTTCGCCTTCACCCAAGAAGGTTGAGGATTCTTCAGCAACCATTCATGATATACAAGCTCTTTAATAGCAGGGGGAGAGTTATAGTATTTTGTATCATCGTCTTCTTCTTCCTCGGTCTCATCATCAAATACCTCTGCAACTTCTTCTTCTGTCTCCCTTTCACTTTCTTCATCTTCAAACAACTCTTATACTTCCCTGGTGGTTCCTATTTCATCCTCTTCCTTGCATTGATCCTTTGCCTTTTGTTTTCTCCTCATCATACTTTCGAGGTCGTGTTCGCGTGCGTTGGTCGATGAGATGTCTTCTTCTTCTGTATCACTGTCCTTGCTGAGGACGACGATCGAATTGACAAAGTGAACGCGTTTTGGAGATGACAAATTCTTGTTTAGTTCTTTTATGGATGCAGGAGAGATATTTTAGAGAGAACAATTTTGACGGGCTTTTAATTCCTTTCTTCTTGAGTTCCTCCCTTTCGACTTGACTGATTGCTGCAATGCTTTTGGGTGCCATGGAGTTTCCTGCATTTTCGGGAGTAAATACGTCATTGAGCTTTTCAAAAACAGTTTTCCAAAGGAGATCAATTTTTCCAATCATGTCGTCATGTTGTTGTCCGAGTTGGGTTCTTAGGTGAGATAACCTCCTCTCTTTGTGAGATTCGAAATCAAGTAATGCTTTTTCGAGCTTCATTTGATAGCTAGGCGAATGGGTAGAGATCGAGCCATTCTGTGGGCTTGTGAATGTTTGAGTTCTTCCTCAGTTAAAGTTTGGTTTATCCTTCAAAGTGTCGGCAGCATCATTGAAATTTCTTGGTCATTGGTTCGGAGTGAACCTCTTACCTCCCACTTCATCGGTACGTAAGGATGCGTATTTAACAAAGGCTTATTCAGGATCTTTCATGCAATACCGAGTGTCGTGAGGACCATTGCAGATTTTACATGAGGTAGTAACTTTGTTTACTTGAGTAGGTTGTGTCGGAGCAAGATAAGCTTCCATCAAGCGTTGGACTTGATTTTCGAGCTCGATGAGACGGCGGTCGGATGTACTCGAGACATCTTGAGGCAAAGCGATTGCCTTGACCGGCTAAGCGAAATCCCTTGGGTCGTTCCAACTTTCGTTGTCATAGAGGGCGAGTTCCTCTAATAATGCCCAGGATTCTTTGGCGTTTCGGTCACGAAGCTTACCACCGGCCGATTGGTCAATGGTTCGTCTTGTGACGGGATTGACATGGTCATATAAAAATTTAGACTTGGAGCCAACAATTGATGCAATGATGAGGGACTTTTTGTAGTAAGTCCTTGAAACGAGTCCATGCTTCATATAGAGATTCTCCATGATGTTGTTAGAACATCAGGATATCATTGCGGAGTTTTGCGGTCCTTCCCGATGGAAAGAATTGAGCAAGGAAACGAGTGGTAAGATCCTCCCATGTGGTGATGGATCCTGCTAGAAGACGTTCAAGCCAATTGCTAGCTTGATCGCGTAGGGAAAATTAAAATAAACGCAGGCGCGTTCTTTCCCTATTTTCACCATCAAGGTCAAGTGAGTCTACTAATTTTAAGAAATCCTTAAGGTGTTGGTTTGGATCCTCGGACCGAAGTCCGTGGAATGAGCATCCATTTTGCACCAACCGGATAGTGTCGGATCGAAGAGGTACCACGTTGTTCCCTACGGGGAGCTCAATGGTATTCTTGTAGCCCTCGTGGCTAGGTTTGGAGTAGTCTCCAAGAGTACGGATAGGATTCTCGTCTCCCATGGTGGTTGACGAGAATGAGTTACGAAACAATTAACACAAAGAAAAGATAGACTACGAGAAAGCTAATATGCGGAAATTAAAGTCTTACTTGAAAAGATTCAAGCAAGTAGAACTAAGCTAAACTATGATCAAAACCTAACTATTCCCCACGCAGCGGCGCTAAAAACTTGATGCGGTTGTCGTAAGGGACTTCTACAAGAAGTTTTACAACTCCCTAGGCAGAGTACCTAACCGTTGTAGTAGTAGTATAAGCAAGACTCGAGGGTTGTTATCGATCTCTAGGGGAATAGGTTGGGAAGGCTTGATCACGGTCTAACAGAATTCTAGGGGTTGAGAGAAGATTATTTTTGTATTTTTATATTTATAAGAAAGCAGTAAAATCATATGGTTGAGAGATTTGGTTTGGTTTTAGCTATTAAACTAAATAATAAACTACACTAATGGTGATAACAATATAATAAAAGATTGTATTAATTTAATCATGTATTACTCCCTAGATTGCTTCTCCTAGTGTTGTTGCTTTGTCACACTTGTGATGATCTATGTAATTATTTCCTAAGTCATGAACGAATTACACGAACTCGTCGTCTGTTTAATATTCCGTTAAGGCAACGTGCAAGTAAGGTAGTATGAAGACTATTACAAGGCCCCTAAGAGTATATTAAATGCATGTGAAATATATTAAGAGTGGATCAACCATATTAGGGGGCAAGGTAGTATGAAGACTGTTACCCGATGGTATCCTTTCTACACAATCACGTTTCCCTAGACATATCAACAACGATACAGATAAAAGCTGGTTTTCTAGAGCCTAACATGCACATCCATCACAAGAAGCAACATCACTAAGATCTACATTCTAGGTTTCATACAATCATAAATGAACATAATAGGGAGTTTAGCCAAGCATGTTAAAGATAAAGCAAGAATAATAATGAATCAAACAACAAGACATATTGAATGATTAAGATAATATTACTTGATTAAAACATGAACTGAAGGAGTTACAATAGGGTTTTGAGGCCCTAAAATCGACTTAATAAGCTGCCAAACGAACTAGGGTTCGTCTCCCTTTTTTACTCTAAAGTTACACACTTAAAACCCTAAAAACAGATTTGTATATTTTGATAAATCGTTGTGACGGCGTCGCATTTTAATCGTGACGTCGTCGTGAAAGAGAATACTCTAGATCTTGAGTTGGGTCGTGTAACACCCCCATTTTTACATATAGCAGCGGAAGCTAATCTGAGGTATTACTTCAAGGGTACAACAGTCATAATCATATAAAACGATTCAAAAAGAGTAGTTTTTGAAAGTAAAGTTATCATTTATTTATTTCATCAGAATTTGTACAAAAGAGAGGTTTCCAAAATCTAAAATACAACATTTGAATGATAATGGTTTTTCCATCTTCGTGTCCTCGTCACTCCGTGCCATTAGTTACCTGAGATAAAACATGCTAAAAAGTCAACACAAAGGTTGAGTGAAATCCATAGGTTTAAGTAATATAATTTGAATGCAAATGCGATATTTGGGTTACGTTGATATACACCCAGTATTGAAAACATAATTTATTATTGCCATTAGCTCATGAATCCGATGCCTTAGGTTATAATGATAATATTGCCCCTGCGGGCACCTTTGCCAAAATACCCGCGTGATTTCTAATGATGTGCAATTGGTTATCGTTACTGGATACACCAACGGGGAGTCCAACCCAAATATATATATTCACAACATTCGCGCTTACTATGGAGAGTAATTAACGGTTCATGATTATGTGGACTTAAAGGCAAAACAGTTACTTAGTGGTGTTCAGTTTTAACACACGTAAAATATATAAAAAATATTATACTTTAGAAGAGTAATTAAGAAAATTACCAAGTTACCCTTGATAAAATTCACTCTCTATATATATAATATAATATAAAATACGTAAGTTTAACCGGGTAAGTATGATCACCCGGGTCGTTTCCCCAACGACTAGCGAAATTGAAACCTCATTTAAGCTTGGTTTCTGATTTGAATAAAGCAAAGATGTTTGATAAGCTATGACTATTAAATAAAAGAAAACAACAATTAAATAAATTCGGGAATCAATTAAAACGCGACAATTAAGCAAATAAACTAATTTTAATCCCTAAAAATGTAAACTAAAATTCTAAACCTAAATTAGGTTAAAAGAAAATTTTAAGAAAATTAAAAATATTTTTTTTAATTTTTTTTAATTTTTTTTTAATTTATTATTAATTAAAAACTATTTAATTCTAATTAAATCCTAAAAATTATGAAAAGTAGCAAAATATTTGAAATTATATTTTTCCTAAGTAAAATAAGTAGAAAGAAAATTTTAGAAAAAGAAATTATTATTTTTGGCTTTTTAGATTAAGAGATATGATTTTTCTAAAATTTAAACTAATTAAAAACTATAAAAATAGTAAAACTATTAAAAATAAAGTCCTAAAAATTTTATAAAAATTATACTAAGTAAAGAAAATGTGCAGAAATTTCCTAAAAATAAAAGCCCTAATTTTTATCTTTTTATAAAAGTTTAATTAAACTAATTAAAACCTAACCCTAATTATTAATTCAATCTAAATAAAACTAATTAAAAACTAACTTAGGGACTAACTGTGTAAAAGACTTAAGGATTAACTGGGTAACTAGCTAACTAACGGGGAGGACTAACTGAGCAATATTAAAATTACAATTTCTACCCTGAGGCCCAACCCGACTACAAACAAAGTCCTTACTAAAGCTTAGAAATAAGATTAACTAAAAAAGTACTTTTTAGGGAAAACTTAAAAGAGAAAAGTTATAGAATAAGCTGGTGGAAGTATCTTTAATAAAAGCAATAGATGCTGAAACCCAATGATAAGCTCATAAAAAGCTTATCAATAAGTTGTGTACAGAATGCTTTTTGACTTACAAGAAGCTCAAATTAAGTTTATTTTGAAAAATGAAAAGTGATTTAGAAAGCTTAAGATGTGCTTAATCTATCAATGAAAAGAGATTTGAGCTTAAAACACTAGAGAACCACTGAGAACCATAAGCTTAAAGTACCTGGGTTTGAGCTTATAGTTGGAAACGGGTCAGAATCAGGACTTTCGGCTTCGTACGGCTAGAGTAACGACTCCGGGGCTTCGTTTCTTGGTTTCTTTTGCTTCCTTTCTGTACTTGAGACTTCTTAAGATCTATTAGAATTCATATTGAGCAAGGAGTTGCTACTATGAAGGGTTATAGAGGAGGAAGTGGGGGATGAAGAAAAATGAACACACAAAGCCCCTATTTATACTTGTGCGAGTTCAAGGAGAGTAAGCAAGGCCTCATTTCTGATCTAGACACATGTACAAGCTAGTATGAGATGTGTTAAGGCTAGAAAATGAGGAGTGGAAGGTCTAGGAGTAGCTTAGATGTGTTGGATGACCCCCCTTGCTGTCGCGGCTGAATAGGGCAAAAACATGCACATGGTGCCTTCATTCTTGACTTTGGATAAGTCAAAGCTGCTTAGTAAGCTGCTACAAAGAGTCTAGAAGAGTTCTTGGGTGGTCATTTGCACATGGTAGCAACATAAATGGGTCAAAATGAGTATGGAAGTGGTTCGGGTCATAATTGGAGTTCGACCTTTTGTTCAAGGGTTTTTCTAAGGTACATTGTGTTTATAATGATTAAGGATAGATGAAATAGGTTGTTAAGGTCTGGTATTAAAGTAATTAGCAAAGATTAGCAATTGGTTTGGGTTAAAACGGATTAGAATTGAAGAAACGAGGTCACGGGTTCAAATAGGGCTCGTTTAGGGTTTTCTTGACTTTCTTGGCTTATATTTTGCATACTCTTGATTAGAAATGATGGAATACAAATCCTAGGGCTTATATAATGTTTATCAATGAAGTTTGGTCATTGGTTTAAGTTAAAATGGGTAGAAAATGAGAAAACGGGAATAAAGTCACAATTAGGGCACAATTAGGGTTTTCTAGATTCGTTAAGGTTTTCTAGGCTTTGATTTCTTGCACATTGCCAAGTTAATGATAGATAATGATTTGTAAACTCATTTTATGAGTTTACAATGGCCCTTGGTTGGTTATTTGGGATTAGAATGGTTTAAAACGAGTAAACGGGTTAAATGAACCAATTAGGTATATTTAGGGTTTCTAGGATATGTTTTACGTACAAGTGAAGTAAAATGATGAAGTAATGATGAAATAATGATTGAATAGGATTGATATGATTGTAAAATAAGTTATTACAACTTATTTGAGTGTAGGTTTGGTTTACAATGGATAAAAAGCCAAGAAACATGTCATGGTTTAGAAACTAGCTCGGTTTTAGGGTTTAGGGTTTTGAATTAGGGTTTTGAGTGTAAAAAGATGTATGAAAGCTTATGTATGGAATAACTAGGGTTCATATATTGTAAAATGAGTATAATAGCTTGAACATAAGTGATGGTGAAGAAATGAGGATGAAAACAGAGGTAAAACGGCACTATAAAATCATGAATGCAAGTGTTATGCTAAACTATATGCTATCTTGATATATTATTGCCTAGGTACATGGAAATATTTATTTGGGTAGTATCTCCTAATATCTCTTTAATATCTCTTTGGGTAGTATCTCCTAATATTTATTTGGGTAGTATCTCCCAATATCTCTTATATATCTCTTTGGATAATATCTCCCAATATCTCTTTAATATCTCTTTGGGTAATATCTCCCAATATCTCTTTAATATCTCTTATGTGATTCATGAGTTTAGGGTAATAATACTGTTCTCCATGATAATTATCCTTGCAATACCAGTATTTACACTATAACTTGTATTCAACTATTACATTTCAAACCTATGAATTTCACTCAACCTTTGTGTTGACTTTTTAGCATGTTTATCTCAGGTAATTAAGCAAGTTGCGATACGGAGTGGCATGGACTCGAAGATGGCTGAACTGTTATCATTCAAACATGAAGTTTTAGATTTTGGGACCTGCATTTTGTAAAAACTCTGATTATAATGAATGATAACTAAATTTTTCCAACAACGTCTCTTTTAAAGTTGTTTTCTATGATTATGATTGTTGTATCCATGAAGTAATACCCCAGATTAGCTTCCGCTGCTATATTGTAAAAATGGGGGTGTTACAGATTGGTATCAGCGCCATGGTTATAGAGAACAAGGTCAAAACCTTAACTATAACCACATTTCAGTTGAGCTTGTCGTCGAGTTGAAGTTCTTTTATTGGAATAATGAGAGATTCGTCGGATAAACACTTCTTGAGATTTGAAACGTGGAAAGTATTGTGGATACTACTAAGCTTTTCAGGAAGCTCTAGTCTGTATGCCACTGGGCCAATTCGTTCAAGGATTTTGAATGGTCATTGTTATCGAGGATTAAGCTTTCCTCATTTTCTGAATCGAAAGATACCCTTGCGAGGTGATACTTTCAACATAACACAATCGCCAACTTGAAATTCTAAAGGCTTCGCCTTTACCATTGGCGTAAACTACACTTTTTTTTTACTTTGTCGATCTCTGCAGCTTGCAAGCGTTGTAGATTTTGTATGATTCTTTTCAGTGGTTTTTGAATTATTTTTGGTCCTGTGAGTTGAGAATCTCCAACTTCAGTCCAGCAAACAGGTGATCTACACTTTCGTCTATAAAGTGCTTCGAACGGTGCTGCCTTGATACTGGCATGATAACTGTTATTGTATGAAAATTCTACCAATGGTAAAATGTTTTATCCATCCTTTCCGAAATCTTAACACAAGACTCGTAGGCTTGTCTTCGAGTGTTTGGATTGTTCTTTCACTTTGTCCATCAGTTTCAGGTGATTATGCTGTACTTTTGTCTTATTTGAATACCTAAAGCATTTTTGCAATGTCTGCCAGAATCTGGATGTGAAATGACTGTCACGATCGGATGATAGGATTAGCCCCAACGCCATGTCGAGAGGACTATTTCCTTTGATGTATAACCTTGTAAGAGTTCCATACTTATCAGTTTTTTTTCACTGAATGGGTAGGTAATGAGATGATTTGGTAAGGCTATCAACAATGACCCATATGGCATCATGTCAGGTTGAGGTTTTGGGTAGCTTTGTAACAAAATCCATTGTTATCCTTTCCCATTTCCACATAGGAATTTCTGGTTTGTACTATAAGCCGGTGCTTTTTACATTTGCTTGAACTCTAGACATGTCAAACCTTGACTAAATATTATGAGGATGATTGCTTCTTGTTAGGCCACAATTAGAGTTTCTTTATCTCCAGGTACATCTATATCAGAACTCGGGTGAATAAGGAATATTTGGATCTTATGAGATCGGCATGTTTAAGTTTCTTAAACCGCAAAAAAAGTTGGTAACCGCTACGGTTTTTGATACAACGAGTTCCATCAGGACGAATTTCAAATGATTTGTCCATTCCTCGTAGGTTCTCATTTTTGACATTTTCTTCTTTGAGGGCTTCATTTTGGGCTTTGAGGATTTGAGATGGTAATTTTGGATGAACGGTTAAGATTAATGCTCTAACTCAAAGGGGTTTGATTCGTTTCTTTCGACTTAAGGCATCTGCTACAACATTTGCCTTCCCGGGATGATAACAAATTTCACAATCATAATCTGCGAGTAGTTCTAACCATCGGCGTTGCCTCATATTCAATTCTTTTTGATGAAGAATATGTTGAAGGCTTTTGTGATCAGTGAAAACTGTACACTTTGTACCGTATAGATAGTGTCTCCAGATTTTAAGAGCGAATATTACTGCTCCTAATTCGAGATCGTAAGTAGTATAGTTTTCTTCATGAGGTTTGAGTTGTCGAGATGCATAAGCAATGACTTTTTCTCGTTGCATTAGTACAGCTCCTAACCCTTGAAGAGATTGCTCACTAGTAAACGACAAAATTATCGTCATTTCTTTGGTAATGCCAAGATTGGTGCTTCACAGAGTTTTGTTTAAGGAAGTTGAAAAGCTGATTCTTGTTCTTCGTTCCAGATATAATTCTTGTTCTTCTGGGTTAATTTAGTCAAAGGCTTTGCAATCTTTGAAAAACCTTCGATAAATCTTTGATAATAGCCGGCGAGTCCTAAGAATTGACGTACTTCTGTGGGTGTAAGTGGGAGATGTCCAATTCTTAACGGCTTCGATTTTGGCAGGGTCAACATGAAGTCCTTGATTATCGATGAGAAAAATTTTTTGGTGGGGGGGGGGTGGAACCAAGAAAATTGCACGATAAGTATCAGAAAATCACATGTAGAGGAACTTGGCATACAATTTCTCTTTGCGTGAGTAATTCCAAGATTATTATGAGATGACTTGGCTTGTTCTTCTCGTTGCGGAGATTGATAAGAATATCATCGATGAACACAATTACAACAAACTTATCCAGATAAGGTTTACAAACACGATTCATGAGATCCATGAATACAGCAGGTGCATTTGTTAAACCAAATGGCATGACTTGAAATTCATAGTGTCCGTATCTCGTTCTGAAAGCAGTCTTAGGAATATCTCCTTCCCTTACTCTCAGTTGATGATAACCTGATCTTAGTCAATTTTGAACTAAACGCTTGACCTTGAAGTGGATCGAAATAAGTCATAGATCTATGGCAATGTTGGTAACGATTCTTTATAGTAATAAGTTTATTCAACTCTCGGGTTATCGAGTACCCATCTGAAAATATCCGTCTTTCTTTTTAACAAATAAGACAGGAGCTCCCCAAGGCGATGGTACTTGGTCGAAATGAAAACCTCGGTCGGTTAGTTCTTGAAGTTGATTAGACAACTCTTGCATTTATGAAGGAGCTAATCTATAAAGGTCTTAATGTTTCGAGCTAAGGTGCTGCTCGGGATTAGTCAATTTGGGAATTCTATTGTGCGACAACGGGAGGTGATACAGGTAATTTCAGGGAAGACAATCTGGGAATTCTTTGACACGGGACTTGTCTTTCGATAGTTTCTCGTTTGCTTTCTTCTCCACAACTTGGATATTAAAACTTGACAATCACCCGGGATATATCTTTTCGGGTTTTTTATAAGGATATGAGAGTTAGTCGAGTTTTACTTTCGTTCACCTCGAATGATTAGAGTTTCACGTCGATTAAAGAATGTGAACAACTTTCTTGTCATAGAGATTTTTTGGGCACGATATTTGGATAACAGTCCATACCAATGACTACGTCGAGAAACTACCAAGTTTAATTTGCATGAGATCAATTTCAAAGGTTAATGTAGCAAGTTAGATGTGGCCAGCCTTTTTAATAACAGGTTTGTGCTTACTAAGTTTCCGATCAGCCATTTCGATATTATAAAAGGTATCTATTGTAATAGACGGAATATTTAGCTAGAGGCAAGCGATAGGATATAAAAAATTCTATCAGCTTATGAAATAAATTAATACCCTGACTAAATGCTGAATTTAGGTGAAACATACCGTAACGAGTTTGGGTCTTGTTGGGCATCTTATTCTCAGCATGTAGTCTCTTCCTTGGGTATGAATGTTGGTCTTTTGGCACTGATTTGTATAGTTTCCTTTCTCACCACAGGCATGGCAAACCACTGTCACTGGGAGTTGATTACTTCCAGTGGCTGGCTTCTTGCTTCGGCAGTTCTTGCTTAGATGGCCCATTATGTTGCAATTATTACACCTACCAGTACAGGGTCCGGTATGATGGTAATTGCACCTTTTACACAGAGGGAGATCTCCGACAACCTATCATTTTCTGATGAAGTAACAGCATAGGCTCTACCAGCTTCTTGCCTTCGGTTCTGTTGTTGATAATTATTGTAGCGATTGTTGGTGTTGCGCTAGTTGTTGTTGTTGCGGGAGCTGTTGTTGAAAGTTCTTCTATCGTTAAACTTTCTTTTGTTGTCACTCGATACTTGCATTGGAATATGCTTAGTTACTTGATCCATTAGCCTTTGGGCTATGTTGATGGCTTCCTTTAAAGTTTAAGGTTTAGAGGCAGTAACATTTCCTTCAATGCTTCGAGGTAGTCCTCCAATGAAGCTTCCAAGAGTTTATGTTGCATTTGGCACAATGGTTTGGACATTGAAACCATTAATTCTTTAGCTCTGTCTTAAACATATGGTTGTAAGTCTATTTCCCTTTACAATCAGATTGTAAAGTTCTTCTTCCATCTTCCTGATCTCAGTCCGGGGACAATACTTGTTTGTCAGAAGCCTTTTTAACTCAGTCCAGGTGATTTGATTGGCTTGAATCTATTCCCATAGGATGGGCATATGCATTCTACTGGACAAGGCTATCGTTCTAGTTTAAAGTACCAGTAGCAAAAGTTACTTTGTTTTCTTCGGCACATCTGCTACGAGAGAACACTGATTCGGTTCGTTCAAACCAGCGAATAAGACCTACTGCTCCTTCCGTACCATTAAAGTAGAAAGGTTGACAGCTAATGAACTCTTTGTAGTTTCCCATTTTCACTGCAGGAGTTCCAGTAGGACCAGTGTTCCTGTTGGGATTACTAGCACTTGCCATTGTTGCAGCTGAGTTCTAGCAGTCGATACGGTGACATATCAGTACTAACTTTTCAAGGCACTTGAGTCATAGCTGGTGCTTCCGTTGCTGATGCTCTTTTTGGAGGCATTCTACCAACAAAAGATAACACGTAATAAGAATGATATCACAAGTATAATGCTTGTTCTTTTTTAAAATGATTAAAGAGAAATGCTTATTCTTGAAATGTTTAAAGAATAATGCTTTATTTAAGCATTTTTAACAATGGTGATATCTAAAGGTTATGGTATGATGATGAATGTACGATGGATAAATGAATGATGAATAATGATGAGATGAATAAAGTGGTAAGGACAACAAGGTAGATAACGGGATTGCCTTTGTATTTAAGAACAACTTGCCTTAGTACTATACATAGTCAAGATTTGACAAGTGTTTTTTTTATCCACACATCCCAGTGGCCTTGGATAGAGCTTCTAAAAACAGAAATTTTAACTAGAAAACTGGATGATCATTTCCATGCGGTTCTGAGTTCGATGATAGAGTTCATGGTTATTCTATGTCTTCTTGGTGGTGTCGAGTTTCCATTATCATTGATGACTTTGTTTTTATGCTAATCAACAATTTGTAGGGAGCTAAGGAGATCTTATGGTTGGTTCTTATTTGCTTTCTCTGGAGTTTAGGATCTGAGTTCGAAGCTTGCTGGAGTTTGCTTACTAAGTCGACAATATCACGTTGGATGAATTAGTGTTCCTTTACCGAGACCTTCGATGCCGTTTTAATCTGTTCACAAACGTTCGGAGGGATTTTCCTAGATAACATTGGATACCCTGAATTTTCTCTTCATGACGTTTGATAGCTGATTTTCGGGAAGTTTCACCAATCTTAAGAGCTTGAGGTTAGGATGGGGTAGATGGAGATAACTGCATTGGTGAAAGAAGTCCTTCTGGGAGAAAGAATTCTTAAGTTTTAGGAGGTATGATATTTGGATGTTGGTTTTCATTATAGAAAGCTTCTATAACTTCTTGGTATGGATTGTTAAGAGATAGAGTTGATGAAGCTAGTGGGACAATTCCAAATGAATTGGAAGCACTAGAGTAGGTTTTTCCTGGAGAGACCGGGACATAATCCGGGGAAATTAGAGGAAGATAGTTTAGGAAATTGGAAGAAAAGGCATTTTCCAAATTAGAAATAGGACGATCGGGGGAAGACATCGTTCTGTTCATAACCCAACGATAAATAATATAAGTTATTTATCTAGTAATATAATAGTTATGTAACTTTACATACCATTCCGAAAGATATAGCGGCACGGAGGACTTTCTTTGATGGAAAAAGAAAAGTAGTTATAGTTAAGGTTTTAACCTTGTTCTCTATAACGTAGGCTCTTGATACCAAATCTGTAACACCCCCATTTTTACATATAGCAGTGGAAGCTAATCTGGGGTATTACTTCAAGGGTACAACAGTCATAATCATAGAAAACGAATCAAAAAGAGTTGTTTTTGAAAGTTTAAGTTATCATTCATTTATTTCATCAGAATTTGTACTAAAAGAGAGGTTTCCAGTACTCTAAAATAAAACATTTTATATGTTAACGATTTTCCATCTTCGTTGTCCTCGTCCACTCCGTGCCATTAGTTTACATGAGTTAAAACATGTAAAAAAGTCAAACACAAAGGTTGAGTGAAATCCTATGTTTAAGTAATTTAATTTGAATGCAAATGCGAATATTCCGGGTTATGTTTATATATACCCGGTATTGAAAAAACATAATTAATTTATTGCCATTAGCTCATGAATCCGATGCCTTAAGTTATAATGATAATATTGCCCCTGCGGGCACCTTTGCCAAAATACCCGCGTGATTTCTAATGATGTGCAATTGGTTATCATTACTGGATACACCAACGGGGAGTCCAACCCAAATATATATATTCACAACATTCGCGCTTACTACAGAGAGTAATTAACGTTCAGATATGGGGACTAAATGGCAAAGAAGTCACTTAGGCAATAGTAAATACAGAACTTAACATGATAGATATAATGCTTCATGTTTATAGCTTGTATCTCCTCGGGGTTTATAACAATAATTGAAAAGCGAGGCTACTGAATTCACCCTGAACAGTTTATAGGGAAATTGATAGCTAATGTATAGGGAATGTAAAGTATACGGCTTCAACACGGCAATCACAGATAACCTGGGTTAATATATGGCAAGTCTTAGTTTGATTGTATATATAAGTTTTTGGATATCGATGTTGGTTTTGATATAAAAATTATCATAACACCGTTCGGGCCATCATAGTTTAGAAGTCATTCAGTAAACGTTTGTGGAGCTAGGGCACTTTAAATCGTAAACCCAACAACTCAGACAGAACGTAATACCAAGATGAAACTTCTTAATATGAAGCTCCCTAGTATTGTGGTATGATATAGATCCGGGACATGATTTTTGAAAGCACATCGATGATGAATGATATAAGGATTAGAACATAAGCAGTTTTAAGCATTTTATTCAATATCTGGAAATGTTAAGCACGAGGAGCGTTAATTAAAGTTATGTCTGGTAATGTTTTGAATGTGTTTTTATACTTTTTCAAAATGTTACATTTTAGACCCTAGGGTTTGGAAAATTGCAAGTAGACCCCTGGGGTTTGCATTTTTTACGGAATTTGGTCCTTCAACGTTTACTTGATAATACCAAGTAAACCTTATACTTTAAAAAGTGACATAATAGACCCCTATAGTTATAACTTTGATAAAATGACACTTTTAGTCCTTTTAGTTATAAGTTTCTAAAATTTATGATATATACCCCTTGCATGGATTATAATTACAAAACATGTCCAAATTGCCATGCAAGCTTAATTTAACATTTCAATAGTCATTTATAAGTTATAATAAACTAAAATATGAAGATTTAACACAACGCAAGTTTAAATTAACGATTCGTTAAGCTAGGAAGTAAAACGGGTCATATTAGGGTTTTAAAATGAAAACGCGCGGGTTTTAAGATCAAATTCTCTTATGACTTATCAAAGCACTTATTTTAACATTATATAAGCTTATTAGGATAGATTATAACAATAGTTTACAAGTTTAGCTCATAGTTTAAGTAAAAACATGAAATTAGGGTTTCGGGTGTACGGTTTTGGATCAAAAAGGCATAACACTTAGGTTTTTGAGTTCAAAGCTTTATATTATGATTTTAGCAAGATCATATGAACATTATGACGTTATAAAAGCAGATCATAAGTTTAGAGAACCTGGTTTGAGCTTATAGCTTGGAAACGGGTCAGAATCGGGACTTTCGGCTTCGTACGGCTAGAGTAACGACTCCGGGGCTTCGTTTTCTTCAGGGCTTCACTTCTTGAATGTATTTTATGATCCTAGGATCATATGGGAGCAAATTATTGCTGCCTTAAGGGTTATAGTAAGAAGATGGTGGGTGCAAGTTGGAATGAACACACTATGCCCCTTTATACCCATTTGAAGTAGCAAGGAGTAAGCAAAGCTTATGATCTGGTTTTGACACATAGAGGGTCTAGTTAGGGATGTGGAGAAGCTAGTATATGAGTTGTATAAGCTAGGGAGTAGCTTTGGTGAGGTGTTGCTCTCTTTCTTTGCCGCGGCTAAGCACTAGAAGGAACAAGAAGTTTTTTGTGATTTTTAAACAATATAATGTAAGAATATTGAAGTGAGGTGCTTGTACTGCCTTAGAATAAAATTTATTAGTCATGGAGGTGCTTGATTGCAAGAAAAATAGTTAAAATGGGTTATTTTGCAAGTGTTTTAGTTTCGGGTTCACTAGGGCTCATTTAGGGTTCGAGTTGAGTTTTCTAGCTTGTATTTGTTTACATTTGATTAGGAATGATTAGGTTACTGATCTTGGATTATATTAAGGATTATAATCAAGATTTGATAGGTGGTTTGAGTTAAAATGGGTAGAAAATGAGAAAATGGGTCAAAGTCACAATTAGGGCACAATTAGGGTTTTCTGGATTTGTTTCTTGGATAATTGAAGTAGAATGATGAAATGATGATGGAGTATGATTTAGGATGTTGTAATTCATGCTATTATAACTTATTTGAGTGTTGGTTTGGGTTTACAATGGATAAAAATCAAGAAACGGGTCATGGTTTAGAAACTAGCTCGGTTTTAGGGTCTAGGGTTTTGAAATAGGGGTTTGAGTGCAAAAAGATGTATGAAAGCTTATGAATAGAATATTTATTTTTTATACATTATATAATGAGTGTAGTAGCTTGTACACAAGTGGTAGTGAAGAAATGAGGATGAAAACGGAGGTAAAACGGCTATTTTAGGGATTTGAGCTTAATGACTTATGCATTGAGCTTTTAAGGACTTGTACTTTGATTTAAAGAGATTATATATTTCAAATGAGATGTTATATTACTTGTACATATGCTTTAGTAGCTTGTGCATTCACTTTAGGTGTTAACCTTTTCATGAGGTTAGGGTTTAGGGCATCCGATAATGGTTTAAAGCCCGTTTTGATATGATGTTGCAAATGGTATCTTATAGGAATAATGTATCTTGTAATAATGATATTATGATATTGACTTGACATGTTATGATGTTTTATTGACATATATGAATATAGGATTGCCATACGTAGGTTGTCCGAGTTCGTTAACTTGAGTTATGCAGGTTATATTGCATATTGAAATATTGGCAAAGTAATGTAATTGAATAAATGCGAAAATTTTCCCTGAAAATAGGTGAGTTTCATATGTAACTGATAGATTGTACATCATCTAACTTAATTGATGGATATTTACTTTATGAAAAATGCGGGTTGTTATTATAGTCACTTCATTACTATTGTTATGAAGACAATTTCCAGTGCAATGTCCCAACTATGGTTTCAATTAACTGGTTTTAAGCGTCGATAGACTTGAATGTGAATATACAGTCTATCCTATACTTCCTGCGATTTCGAATTCTAGTCCCAAATCCTCTGGGAGGTAGGCTATCAAGGTTGCAGTGATTTAATCTCTCATACTATTCCCAAAATCATATCTAATAATATATAAAGATTATAACACCTCTGAAAGATGTTTCTGTTGCTTTTTTAAGTATCGAGTGATTTGTGTGGTGACCGGTCAGTTACACCAGGTAAAGAGTTAATGATCCTCCCTAGTACCCATTGGATCCCATCATGACAATGTAATCTATTAATGGGGCAAGCTAGGTCTAAACCCCCGTACTACCCAAACCCAGGGTTACACGATAGTCAAGGAATATCTAATGAAACCATAATTTAACAGGAAACAATCATAACAAAAGTAAACTCATAACTAGGTCAGCACTTAATTTCTTAGCCGCTCATGGTAACAGAAACACAGTAAGAGATAGAAGAAATCATATATTAAAACTCATAATTCTTACTGGATTCCTAATTTGAACGATTTTTAATATAAAAAGTAAGTAAAGTGTGATCTCCCTTGGACTCCAGGTGGAATTCTTTGAAGGTTGGAAGCCTTTGTCGCCTCTCTAATTGGCTGTGGAGGAAGTGATGTCGGAATAGCTTGAATGAGGCCTCTATTTATAGTTATCGTACCTGTTACGGTGTAACCAATAAAGGTGTTACGCCGTAACTAACTTACACGACATTCCATAATTAAGCAGCTGTTACGGCGTAACCAGATATGGTGTTACGCTGTAACCTTCATATAACTTCTATATGTACGTGATCTTTATTCCATATTTGTGGATCTTCATGGTTACAACATAATTGGATAAGGTGTTACGCCGTAACTATAACTTTGACGAGATTTCCTTCCAAATATAGGGTTAACGGGCTAAAAACTAATATAGTGTTTACGCCCATTAAAGAAAGTTTCATTGAGCTTCGTACAAGCTTAATTTATGTTAGGCACGTAACCTTTTTTAGTGTTAACGCTGTAAACATTTCTTCAGGAATTTACACTTTAAGTCCTTTTTCCCTTGTTTCTTGTCACTTTCCTGCATTTCACCTGAAAACTACAAAACAATAGAAATATCTTGTTTATGAGTGTTAATGAGAATTTGCAGGTATTATAGGGGGGTATTTTGCACCAAAAAGTATTAAAATTTGAGTGTTATCAAACTATCCCCCCCACTTAACCTTATGCTTGCCCCTCAAGTGAAACTTATTTAATAAACATCGCTCATAAAAAGATTTCTCGAGAATAAATTTAAGAAATGAATTTTATTAAAAACTCTATGACTAGAAAACATTCTCAACATCCGAACACCTCACGACAAGGGCATAAAAGGTCACTCAGCTCTCAACTAGTCTAAGTGTATTGTATTTCGATGTGATCGCTCAAATTGCTAGTTATAGCATGTATTTATATAAAGTGGGAAAGTACACAAATATCTAATAAATATTTCCTCAAAGGCAAAAAGGGTGTTATGGTTTAAAGGTAAATTATGGGTTAGGATAGACATGGGATACATACATTGGTTGATAATGAAAATAAACACAGAAACCAACATAGTCCAAAAGTTATCTAAGGTGTCATGCTAGCTTACTGTCTCATCCATGGGTCATAAGAGTCAAAGTTAAAATAATTTAATCTTCAATAATGGGCTACTTGCTCCATTCTTCATAAGTATTGGTATCACTTGGTGTAATAATGGGCTACTAGCTCCATTTTACATAGATGTTTTGGTGCAATTATGGGCTACTAGCTCCATTTTTTTTATTATTTTTTATATTTTGCACATTTTAATATTTTTTTAGCAACATAGGTGGCCTTTGTTGCACCTTTCTTTTATTCATGGTTAAATATGCAAAATGCTACAGGTGTTTATATCCTTTAATTTTTTGCCCCTGCACATTCGATATTACACGTACATCCCCCCACTTGAGATAACCTTGTCGAAAGTGTGTTACAGGGGTCTTTATAGATAATAACTGATTGGTCTTCCACGAAAGCATATAATTCTTGTTCCCATTCCCCCGAACCATGGACTTAAGTAGCCAGATATATCAACACAAAGAAAATAATAGAGACTACAGGGTAGGCTAAGGCGAAATGGTGTAACAAAACATATGATATTAGGTTGAAAAAAAAGATTGGCTAAACAGGGTGATGTAGGGGTATCTTGCACTAAAAATAAGTGCAACAAAAAGGTTTATCACGAGGGTCGCAAGTCAGTGTAACAAGTCGATAAACATAACACATATGGGCTATTTGGGTTAAATCCTAAATGTTGCCTTCTTAAATCATCTATTCCTGCTAATCAATTAGGTCTCGAAATGATGTACATGCTAAGTTCTAAAGTTTACAATACTACCGGCACACTCATATTTTTGGTGGAATTTTGTATAATGGATGAAAGTGGAATCATCAAGCTTAACCTCACCAATAGAAATAAAGGGTACATGTGCATTCGGCAAAGATTTAATCCAGTTCAGTAAGAAAAACATGTCAATTTTTTTTAAAATTGGCACCATTTTTCAAAGAAAACTAGAAAATTGAAGGCAAATATAGGTCAAGTGGTAATTTTACTCCCATCCTCCCACTTGGTTTGTACAATGTCCCTATTGTACAATAAAGGAAATGAAAAAAAATCATAAATAAGAGTAGAATTAGAACAAGAGACTCCCCTAAGCATTGCTCTAAACTTCAAATGATGGCGGTAAGGGATAAATTCCCGTTAAGCGCCTCTTGAGCAACCTCGTTTCCCCTGAAATCACTAAACAAACCTAAATGCATTAAACGTTCAAAATGAAATATACAAGAAAACTAACTCACTTTCGTAGGAATCACGGTTACATTTAGCATATGCATGATGACATCAAATAACGTCACTTTTATAGCACCATTTATCCCATGTAAATAACCCATTTTTTATGATTATTGCAAGAATTATTACTTAATCGTTTGTATTTGAGAATTGCAGTAATTATGGAGTACTTGGTGAAGATTAGCAAAAAGGTACACATTCTAGAGTTTAAACGAAGACATTTGAAGTTTACTGTTCTGACATCCTATACGTCGTGTCCATCAAAGAATATACGGCGTATATGTGCCTGCACTTCACAAGAAACCAAGAAGATATAAAGTCCAATACGCCGTATCTAGGAGAACTCAATACATCATATTCAATATAAAGTAATAAAATATTTTGGAAGATATCAAACACGGTCCCTCTTAGGAATACGAAAGTATTGGTCACTTCTATTAATATCATTAGATAGCTCGTTAAGTAATATTTGGAACCTTAATAGGCTAGATTAGGAAAGCCCATGGACAAAGCCCCATAGACGGCCTTATTTAGGATATATATACCCTTTCCATGCTATGGAAAGGGTGTTGGTTGTTCATTTTCTTTCACCAAGTCATCCAACATTTCTTATTTTCTTTCTTTCTCTCTCTCTAAGTGTTCATTCAACCACCTATCTTTCTCTCTCTAAACTTTACATTGAATCCATACCTTGTGTGTATTAAGATATTCTGCAATTGGTATCAAGAGCCATAGGGTGTTTGTGAAGGTTTTGTGTGCGTTGGTTCAAATCTTTCAAGAAGTTTTCACTTTTTGGGGTTTAAAAACCATAAAGCTTTCATCTTTCTTCTTTATTTATCTTAGTATAGGCTAGTTGTACAAGAAAATCTCTGAAAAACCATCAAAAACTTCATCTTTTTGAGTCTTTTTTGTTCGAAAAAGGGTTTTGTACCAAGAATCTTGATTTCAAATTTTTCGTGTCAAAAACGTTAATGTTTGTGTTTTTTAAAAGGTTCTAAAAGTCTATATAGGTAAGATACAAAAAAATCGGGTGAATAACGTCAAAAAGTTGAGTCTTTTTAAGATTTTAATGTTTTGAGTTTTTTCGTATAATTACGGGCCGAATTAAAACGTTGAGGCAGTTTGTATACGTTTCTCTTCAAGGTGGATTTATACATATTTTCTTAGGCGAATTATACTAGTATTCATTAGGCGATTTAATACGTTCTTCACCTTAAGTGAATTTATATACGTATTTTTCTTAGGAGAATTATACATAGTTTCTTAGGCTGTAACGTATCTCCAAGAGCGATTTATACGATATTCTTCCTCTAAGGGCGCCATTATAACGTGTGTTACTCTCAAGTGAATTATACGTTTCTTCTCATGTGAGAATAAGACGTGTTTCACTGCAGGCAAGTATATGTGGTCTCCTCAAGGGCGAATTATATGCTCATTACTAAGGCGATTTATACGTTACTCTCTTAAGGTGATTTATACATCATCATTTCAGGCGAATTATACATTGTTCTTTAGGTGATTTATACATCGACTTTAGAGACGATTTATACATCATTTGCTTGGGAATTTATAACGCTTTCTTGGGTTGAACTATATATACACTTTCATTAGTAGAATTATATGTTGTTTTCTTTTGATTTGTAAAATCCCGTGAAAATTTGATTTCCTGGTTTTATCAAGAATTGTAAAATCCCGTGTATTCTAAAGACTCAATCACATTAATCAAATCTCACTTTATCACAACAACCTCCAATCACTGTACGATCATCTTTCATCTTATCACATATAATCAAAATGGATTCAATCATTCCAATTGGTCAAAAGAATACTCTTGCTCAGTACATGATACTCTCTGGTTGATAACATTTGAAACTAGCCTTTTTGTATATATCAATTATAATAAATATAATAAATATATAAGGATAATTTCAAGATTATAATTCAATTATAGTAATAATAAGAATTCCGAAAGACTCAAAGAAATTTCTTTTATCCAAAGGAAAATCAAAAATCTACCCGGGTCGTTCTCCCGACGAGGTGCGAATTAAAAATCGGATTACGTTTGTGATCGCGTGAATTGAATGGATAAAGTTTTTTTGGATTTGGTTTTCTAATTTCTACAATTAAAATGCAAAAACGATGAAAGAAAACCTAAAAATGAAAGTTAGAACGGATTTAAACCTAAAAACGAGAACGGGATTCGAATTGCGTTCATTAAAAAACAAACTTTTGCAAAAATAACCTTAAGAGTGCAAAATTAATTTTCCTATGTGAAAAATGATAAAAGAAAATTTTTTTAAAAAGATTTTTATTTTTTGACTTTTTAATAATTTATTATGATTTAAAAACTGTTTTAAAAAGAAAAATAGATTAAAAATAATAAACGATATGAGAAAAATATGAAAAATACAGAAAAGTAGTTTAAGACATGCTGGATTTAAGAAAAATAAAAGCTTTGAAAGTTGGCTTAAAAATAAGCCGAAAATAAGCTAAACGTGGTTTAAAGGCTTATTTGAAAAAAAGAGGGTAAAATAATTATGTGTACAAGTTATGACAGAAAACACCCAAGGGCAGGAGTGGTTTGTGTGTGTCGTGTTAAAACGGGTAGAGGTTGGTGAGGTTGAGGGTTCGAGCCTTGCTCACCCTCAACTTCATAATTTCCCTGTTTTCACTTTTTGAAACTTTTTCTTTTTGCACGCTTGTAAAATAAGCCAAAAGATTAAACTTTAAAAAAGTGACTTTTTATACAACTTAAAAATAAGCACATAAATAAGCAAAACAAAATGACAGTTTTACTTTTTTAAACTAAGTCTAGATTAAGCTAACTGTTGGGCTATTTTTAGAACTATTAAGCTAGGGTAAATGAGAAATAAGCAAAAACAAATAACCAACTACACCTACTAAGCTCCTACAAATAAAAATAAGCTAAGAGAAACAAGCAAATAAGCTAGAAAATGCAGATAAGCAAGAAGGCACAAACTGATAGGCAAACAGCCTTGGGGACAACCTTTGGGCTTATTTTTAAGCTCAAAGAAGGATCCTTATGGCTTAATGGGGGCATATGAGCTTAAAGCCTATCTTGGTGGCTATCTAAAACAACAAAGAGAAATTAGTTTGAAACTTAAACACACTAAGAAAAAGCTAACTGAAATTAGCCATTCACACAGATGCACCCTTTTTTTATTTCTTAAAAAGACAAAGGCTATAAGCAGGCCTAAAAATAAGCTAGGAAATAAGATCCAAAATGAAAATTAGGTTAAAACAGATTAAGTATGACTCCTAATGAGCTTATGCTCAAAATTTTAAAAGCTAAAAACAATTTTTACCTACTGAAATTTGAAAATCAAAATTGGACTTTTGAGACAAAACTGACTTAACAAATTTTTTGACATAGAATAGGCAAAACAAAAGTAAAATGAAAGGGACTATACTAATGTATTTAGACACTTAAAAACAATACAAACCAAACCTCTAAAGACTGTTTTGAAGCCTTAATCAAATAAGCACATATGAAACTGATTTGTCAAGACAGTTTTGAGCACCTTTTTGACCAAAACTTAAAACAAACTTTTACAACTTGAAACCTTTTAAAAATAGATTAAAATGCTTGCCAAAGATGGCAGAGTGGCCCAAACTAGTTTATAAACCAATATGACCCACTTTGTGTCTTGAACCAAACACCCCTTAAGAAAACAAAAATCAATTTCTCGGCTGATTTTAAGTGTTTTAAGCCAAGTAGTTAAAGGGGCAAATAAG
This sequence comes from Tanacetum coccineum, assembly GCA_026074375.1. Classification (NCBI taxonomy): domain Eukaryota; kingdom Viridiplantae; phylum Streptophyta; class Magnoliopsida; order Asterales; family Asteraceae; genus Tanacetum; species Tanacetum coccineum. The sequence goes on along the minus strand of BQNB010014820.1, from coordinate 14,698 downwards.
GCAAATTTAACATAAAAACTTAAACAAAGGACAAATAAGCATTAAATAAGCATAAATAGCAACAAATAACAGCAATAAGCAATAAAAAGCAAGAATAAGCATAAAATAAGCAGATGAATAGTAAAATGCAAAAAATGAAAAAAAGTGAACTTACAAAGGTCCTTAGCTTTTTGGCAAGACAATAAGCTCTCAACAGCTTATTAAACTTTCCTATAGCTTCCCATGAAGCTCTAAACCAAGGCCATCCATAATAAACCTTGCTCCTTGCTTGACAGAATTCCTTTTTGATTTTTGAATTTTTTGACAGAATTTAAAATAAACTTTCAAACAAACTTTTGATGTCTCAAAAGCTTATAATAGAGCTTAAAACACAGTATTTAAAAACAAGTAATGTAAATGACAATAATTTAAAGTAAAACTGTAAATTTCATTAAAATAAAATGCAGGTATTTAAAAGACAGATATTTAGAAGACAAGATAAGTAAATTGCAATATTAAAAAGGTACAAATCTGTTAATACAAGTGAATGGACTTAACAAAATTCGACAAAAGCTAAAATAACTATGCTAGCCTATTTATACTAAAAGCTTGGTCTTCTTGCTGTGTTTCTTCAGTGAGAGAGCCAAGACTTGTGTTTGTTGTGTGAGTGAGTAGCCATAAGTCATCTTGGCCTTTAATCTGTCTTGGTCCCCAAGTCAAATGATCAAGACCCTTGATTCGTATAGCCAATGGTGTTGTTTAGGATTGCCACCATGGACTTGGTTTCATATGGGGTGGGGTTTAAGAGGGATGGTGATAGTTTTAGCTGGTTGGGAACAGTAAACGAGGGTGAAAGTGATGGGGAGAGTGAACAGGGTTTTATGGCGAGAAAGTGGGTTTAAGGGGTATAAGTTAAACTGGGTGTAGGGTAAAGGTTTTGAAGGATGACAGGACAAGTCTCTCAAGTTGTATAAGGGTTTTGCAATGTAAGTCCATGTGGTATGTTAAGGTTTTTGGGATGTGGCAGGTTTGGTCCTTGAGGGATATATGTGTGTTTGCAGGTATAGTCCCTTGTGGTGATACAAAATTAGGGACTTGACAGGATTAGCCCCTTAAGGTGATATATGGTTATTCAGCCTTGGAATCCTCCTTGTCAGTGGGTTGTTCATCATTGTTACCCGTGTTGAACTCTTGATCCTGTTGCACTCCCGAGCCATTAACTGTATGACTTGGCTCCTCTGCATGGGTAGACTTGCCAGAATGCTTATGTTGAGATTGGGAGGCATCTTTAGAGGTGCTTGAAGACTTCTTTTCCTTTGACCTTGAATCTTTGTATGACTCAGTTTCTTTGCTTGACTTCCTTCTTTTCGTCCCTCTGTCTGATCTAGCGGATGGGTCTTGATCTTTGTCTCAATATAAATGAAAACATACGAATACAATGTATTTTTGGTACGTTTTTGGTCATTTAAGTCCGGTTTTAAAGGTCCAAGGTATGTGTATTTAGGCACATATCATATCTCAACCACATCATCATCTCAGGAAATGTAGCAAGGATCACCCGCTTGATAATGTCATTGGCAATCCTTCTCGACCGGTATCCACCAGAAAACAACTTGCAAACGATGCCTTGTGGTGCTTGTATAACTCTGTACTGTCCAAAGTTGAACCAAAGAACTTCAAATCTGCTATAACTGAGGATTGCTGGTTTCAAGCCATGCAAGATGAGATTCACGAATTTGATCAACTTCAAGTATGGGAATTAGTACCACGACCAGACTGTGTCATGATTATTGCTCTCAAGTAGATTTACAAAGTTAAGCTTGATGAGTACGGTGATGTTTTGAAAAACAAGGCTAGGTTGGTGGCCAAGGGATATCGACAAGAGGATGGTATTAACTTCGAGGAATCCTTTGCACCGGTTGCACGCATCGAGGCTATAAGAATCTTCATCGCTAATGCCGCCAGTAAGAACATAACCATCTATCAAATGGATGTCAAGACCGTATTCCTTAATGGCGAATTGAAGGAGGAAGTCTATGTTTGTCAACCAGAGGGTTTCGTTGATCCAGATCATCTGACACATGTTTATCGTCTGAAGAAGGCTCTATATGGTTTAAAGCAAGCTCCTCGGGCGTGGTATGACACTTTGTCATGGTTTCTTCTGGACAACAAGTTTTCTAAAGGTGCAGTTGACCCAACATTATTCACTCGAAAAACAGGCAAACATATTCTTCTTGTTTAAATCTATGTAGATGATATCATATTTTCCTCGACCAACCCTAAAGCATGTGACATATTTTCTAATGAGATGAGTTTAAAATTCCAAATGTCAATGATGGGACAAATGTCTTTTTTCCTAAGATTGCAAGTTTCTCAAAGTCCCGGAGGCATTTTTATTAATTAATCAAAATTTTCTCTAGAAATATTAAAGAAATTTGGGATGGATTCGTGTGACCCTGTTGATACACCAATGGTGGATCGACTCAAACTGGATGAGGAACCCTTAGGGATTCTAGTTGACCAGACTCGGTTTCGGAGTATGGTCGGCTCCCTAATGTATCTTACTGCCAGCAGACCCGACCTTGTATTCGTTGTATGCATGTGTGCTAGGTATCAGGCATCGCCTATCAAAAAGCACCTTAAAGCACTTAAAGGGGTCTTTTGGTATCTCAGAGGAACCATTAATTGGGGTCCTTGGTATCCGAAAGACACTGCCATGGCACTAACGGCCTACGCAGATGCGGACCATGCAGGTTGTCAAGATACACGAAGAAGTACGTCAGGAAGTGCTCAGTTCCTTGGAGATAAATTAGTTAGCTGGTCATCAAAGAAACAAAAGAGCACTGCGATTTCAATCATAGAGGCTTAATACATTGCCATGTTTGGATGCTGTGCTCAGATACTTTGGATGAGATCACAGCTTTCTGACTACGGTTTTGCCTTCAGCAAGATTCCCCTATATTGTGATAACCGCAGTGCTATTTCTCTCTGTTGCAACAATATCCAGCATTCCTGGTCCAAGCACATTGACATATGTCATCATTTATTCGAGAGCAGATTGAGAAAGGCGTAGTTGAATTGTACTTCAGGACGGATTATCAGCTTGCGGACATATTCACCAAGGCATTACCGAGAGAGCGGTTCGAATTTTTACTCCTGCGTCTTGGTATGAAGAGTATGACTCCGAAAACCCTTAAATGTCTTTAGGAAGGAGAAGAGGAGTAACGGATGGTCTTCATATATCCTATGTATATTTGTATATAATTAAACACAAAAACAAAATACAAAAATATAAAAACTACAAAAACCATAAAAATAAAAAAAATAGAAAATACCAAACATATTTTTCAAGACATGTCTTCTGTCAATCGATAACATTTACGGACCTAGAAATGTCATTCAATAATGACACGGGTCTTTAAATGAAGTTCGAGCGGAAGTTCAAACTGTTTTCAAAACATGTCTTCATGGCTTGCAGTTATTTCTGACTGCAACCCGCTTTTCAATTTGAGGAATGCATGTCGCCAAAAAGACAGTTGTTCCTAACAACGGATAATTAATTTTTCCCGGGCATGGATTACTTAATATCCGTGCATCCAAGGATTAATGTATGTTTCAGTGCATTCTTTCTTAACCGGAAGAGAAGTCTTCCTTTTATAATCAAATAATTTTCTTCTTAATTGATTCTTTAAAAATTATTTGTGTTAATCATGGTGGAAAAGTGTTGTTGGAAATTCATCAAATCAGGTTTTTCAAAATAAACTTTTTAACTCAAACAATGTTTACTGCTCTTTAGATAGAAAACGGGTCATTTTTTGAGGGGGAGAGTGATTTCAAGTTTATTGCATCAAACGGGTTTCTAGATCACATCATGGAAAAAGGTTTTGTGGTAATACGAGGTTATAATTTGAGGGAGAGTTCATTATTTTTAACTCCAAGGGCCAAAATTGTCATTAGTTAAAGAGTTTAGGGACCTATATGCAATATGCTAATTGTTTTCTAGCTCTATTAATCTACAAGGACTGAATATGCTATTCTTCAAACTTGTTTACCCTTGAAAACCTTTAAATCAAAAATTAAAAGTGTTAGAAACCTAAGGGACCAAAACTGCCAATCTCTAAACCTATAGTATAAATAGGTAGCGGTTTGGTTATTTGGTCAAACCATCATTTTTCAGTCAAACTTAAACACACACACACAGTTACACAAACTGCTGCCTAGATCGCCATCATTTGATCCTTGTTTTCCTGTGTTTTTCTTGCTAAGGTAATCATAAAACTTCATTCAGTACCTTTAGATGATAACATAGGTTAAAGGAATTGATCTAAAACACTCTTAATCATGATTAATCACAAGGTTCGACCAAGTTTTTGATCAAAAAGTTAAAAGATGTTTGGAAACGGTTATTGATAGGTGGGATAGGTGCGGATAATGTAGATAAATGTGTATCCATGACTGTTCATGTGTGATTTAATCACACTTGTGGGATTTGATTAATTCATCACTAATTTTTGATCGAATATCTGTAGAGTGTTTGGAAATGTGTTCTTATTGATGGGAATTGCGTATTAGGTTTAAATGATGCTATTATGATGTTCATTTGTGATCCCCAATCCCTTAATTGTCTGTTTTGATGATGTTTGAATTTTTGGTTGACTTTAAAAGTCAATAGCGGTTTGTTGTTGTTGTATATAGTTAACTGCCTGTTATGTAGTGCTTAAGAATGTATTTAGTGTGCCTTAAACATGTTTCCATATCCCCTTTAGGTTTTCAAAGATTCTCGTGGCTTAAGTGATCGTTTGTGTCATGTATCTAATGTAATGAGATAGATTAGGTTGTTTCTGATGTGTGATAGGAGATTCAAATGAGCTTGGATGACTGGAATTGTGTTTTGTGTTGCCAAAAAGTAAGAAAATTAAATTCAAGTTTAGTTTTCTTTATAGAGGTTTGCAATTGTTGCTAGATAGCGGTTTGCCTTTGTTGCTAGATAGTGGTTTGCCATGGATATGCTATATAGCGGTTTGATGTTGCCTGATAGCGGTTTGATGAAAGTATGAATATTTAAATAAAAGCAGGGAAACTGCTACGTGGTAGCGGTTTGATGAAAATTATTTTTATTATTAAAATAATCCAAACCGCTATTTTGAATTTTTCGTAATTGGTAGCGGTTTGACTAAAAAGAATAAAATATTCGTAGTTGTTTGGTCATAGCGGTTTGATTAAAATGAATATATTATTCGTAGCTGTTTGGTCATAGCGGTTTGATTAAAATAAATATTTAATCTGTAGCTGTTTGGTCGTGGCAGTTTGATCATTCCGCTACATGGCGGTTTGATCATTTACCTTCACAGCGGTTTGATTAACCCTCCTCATAGCGGTTTGGTGCCTAGTGGGTAGCGGTTTGGGCCAAAATCTCAAAGCTTTGGCCCATTAGTCCCAATACCCTCTCAAGGCCCAATCCAAAGACATAATTACCTTGTTAACACCCATCCGGGACTTGTTAACTTGTTTGTGTTCATCAGAGATCCTTGACCAACATGGACTTATTCTCACCATAATCAAACGAAGCATGTCAGTGTTCTCATCTAACATCAAGATATATGTCATGTTTGCCTGTCTTTGTTGATATCCTTGTGCAGACAATATGGCTGATGAGAATGTTCTAGCTCCTGCTCCCACAAGATCTGATGAACAGATACTTCCATTTGCTGCATGGGTGCCCATTGGAAAGAGCAACTTTGTTCTGGAGCTTCACAAGAAGCAAAAGAATCCAATCTTTTAGATCTCTGTGGATATTTTGCAAAACACAAACTTCTTCAGAGCATTCACCGCTTCAGCTTCTGTTCTAGCTATCTACATTCAACAGTTTTGGAATACACTGGCATATGAAGCAAAGACTGGTGTTTATAGTTTTCAGCTGGATGAAACCCGATTCACATTGGATGCTAATCTTCTAAGGGAGGCTCTAGAGATAACTCCCATTGATCAAGCTTACCAATTCGTGTCACCTCCGTCAGGTGATGCTATTATGGACTTTGTGAATGAGTTGGGTTATATAGAGGTTATTCACTTTGTGTCAAGAATGGCGGTGAATAACATGTATCAGCCCTGGAGAGAAATCTTGTCTATGATCAATCAATGTCTCACATGCAAGACTTCTGGGTATGATAGACCCTGATACCCAGTTCTTCAGATGCTTTGGGGTATCATCACAAGTACAAATGTTGATTTTACTAAACTTATGTGGGAGGAATTTATACAAGCTATTCAGACCTTTCTCACTGATAAGGCAAATCTAGGCAGTCCTACTAAGAAGGGCAGGAAAGACAAGCCTCATGTTATTTCGTATTGTCGGTTCACAAAGTTAATTATCTGTCACTTAGGAAGAATTCATAATATTCACCAGATATCAACATCTCCATTTCATCTTGCTGAAGTAGATTTCAGACTTGGTAATCTTAAATTCGTTCCTAAAGGTGAAGTCGATGAAGTCTTTGGAATGCCAATTCCTAATGAGCTGATCTCGAACAATATCGGGAATGCACCGTACTACAATGCTTATTTAGAAATGGTCGCAAAGCATGATCAGAAGGTTGCAGCCGAAAAGGAAGGAAAGAAGAAGACAGCAAGTACCAAACAACCCAAGTCAAAGTCTGCTATAGAGAAGTCAAGCAAACCAGCACCTGCAGCAAAACCTAAGCCTGCCAAGGAAAAACCATCTAAGCCCTCTACTGCTAAGCTATTCAAGCCGAAGCCTGCCAAACCTACACCCCTACAACAGACCAGAAAGGGTAAAGTTACAAAATTTCATAACGTGAAAAGCTCTTTCCAGCTGGTTGATGAACCTGATGAAGAACCATCAGAAATTCTACATTGACCGACACATTGCTGACTCAAGCCGCAAGATAGTCAGAACTCACATGCGTATACTCAGTGTTGTTAGAATAAAAGCCTACTCTCGCTACAGGTATGACTACTTGAAAGAGATCACACTGCGCAGAGTTGATTATCAAGAATACACGATTGCAGAAAAGGACTTCAAAAACTTGTATCCCAGTGACTTTGAAGACCTAAATCTGCTGCTTCTACAAGATCATCTTAATCATCTTCCTGGCTCAGACAAATGTATGCTTTCTACTGCTGTTAATCTGTGGACACGCAGCGGGTTGAAGACTTCCAACTCGGCATTGAGAGCTACCAGAAACAGCTGAATCTCACTAAACCAGGATGGGATGCAAAAGTCAACGAGTACAAGCATGACTATACAATCATTGAGTCACCTCGTGCAGTTGTGTTCCCTGTTAGTAACAATGAACGGAAGATCATGAGGTTCAATGAGATATACAAATTCAGTGATGGTACGTTGACAAATATTCTGGAAGCACTGGATTACAGAGTTAAGGAGTACAAGGTCAATCGGCTCAATTCGGATATGAACACGCGGTTTTGGATGGATAAGGATGTGACAAGGAGAAAGGAATTTATACATGCCATTGAATGGAGACTCAAGACCAGAAGGATCTTCAGGAACTTGGAATGCTTTGTTGGTGGTCGCGTACGAGATATTGACTACAGACTCCTTTAGAGAACCGAATAAGCACATCATCTCTGCATTCAGGTCAATATCTTTTGTGGTGTATATATTATATCTTGTACATTATAGATTAGTGTTGTATTTAGTGTTATGTGTCAGTGTATGAATTCTTCATTAAATTTAAAATCTTTCAAACCTATCATCCTGACACTAACAGAATCCCTCATAGATTAAGGGGGAGCATTAATATGTTCCCCATTCGGCTTGTGATTAATCAGCACATTTTTCTCCTAGTTTTCCAACATATTCGAATCCATTGGTATCCAAAATATCAAAAGGTTTGAAATTTTTGATAAGGGGAGAAAATGTGATTTAAATATGTAAACTGATAAAAAATGTGATTTTGTGAACTCATGTGTATACTTCATCCTCTTTGTGCTAAACATTTTTGGTTAATCGATGCACATGTTAAGGGGGAGCGTTTATGAAAAATTCAAAAACAATAAAGGTACTAAAAGCTTTGATATTTATATCACAAGTACCTGATTAAGTTTTTCAATTGGTTTTATGGCAAGGTGAACTGTACCAAAAAGACCGACCATGTATTTACTTTATCGGAGTTATAAGGTTGGTAAGGTTAGGTATTGATTCCCATGATCCGGCCAGAACCGGAGGGATCTACCTAAGGACAATCCAATAGTTAGTGTAAAAGTCCTTAGGTATGACATAGAAAAGGAGTAAATGTGAGAATAAGGGAAGAGTGCCAACTAAGATGGAGCTAGAACTGGAACGAACCCAATAAGGTACTAGTCTTGAAGTCTCGGTAAGCACTGAAGGGGTTGAAGAATGAAAAAGAAATGTAAGGATAAAGGGTGTAAAGAAAGAAGCCCTCCATACACTTAGGCAGAAACCGGGTCAATACATCTGCTGTCAGAATCACAAAGATGATTATTAACATTGAAGACTGACAACATGGACCCAGTGATGCAATGCACAACCCTCCCTAGCCACTCAGAATCTCTCAAAATATTTTTGTTTCATTTCTCACGGAGACTAAACACGTAATCTATTGACTCTTTCACTCTGAGTTAGTTGATATTGAAAAGGTGGCAATCCACTCCAGCCTCCTATCACTAAAACCAAAACACACAATTGAGTCTAGAGCTAAGAGATCATCAATTAATCTTATTAGGACACTATTCCATATTTTCTTGGCATTCACACAATGTGAATGCAGGGATTATCATAAGAGTCCTACGCATTATCCTTGTGGTTTTGCCAGAACATCCAAGTGATACTTATGTATTCACAATGAAGATGGAAATCCTGCTTGAGCCAACATAAAACAAGCTCATGGTAGGTGACTTGTGAGATCCTTAATGGGTCAAACTTGTGACACTGGATATCGAATTGGTCCAGATTATGAATTGATGATTGATGAATTTTGATAAAAGCTTAACACTCTCAATGTGTCACAAAAATACTTTCTCAAGTGACATGTCGATTGATTTTCAAATCAATTTTCTTCTTCAATCGGTAAGATAGTAACTAACCAATTTACTCTTATTGTGATGTCTGCTTTGAGACATTCCGATTAAGAGAACAGGCAAGTAAGGTGACTCTGATGTTTATACATTGGAAGATCTGACACTCATACTGGAAATCCTGTCAAGGAGATTCTTCTTAAGATTGAATCTACCTGATCACAGGTCGATCCTCATAGGATCTGGAGGTTAATCCAACCAAACTCTGGCGAATGACAAAGCCATATTCGTCCACAAGCTTTATTGCTAACTATTTTATTACAGGTTCAAGTAAAGATGGAGATGGAGATACCTTGTTCCAGTGGAGTCTAGTTTATAAACGCATGCTCATACTCGACTAATACGTCTAAAGACCTCATGAAAGCTCAAGTATATGTTTCAAAGCTTCTGCAACTCTGATATCTAAGTCCTCTCGAAGTGATCAAGTATTAAATTTAAAGGAACTTTAAGAACGAAAAAATAATCAAGCTTTCACCATCAAGAAAGGTATGAGCATGCCGGTTCAGATGTCACAAGCACAAGACAGTGAAAGACCACAAGTTGATGATCAGAGATTAGATTTGGCTGATGATCTCAAAGAAGCTTAAGTTCACATATCAAGTACAATTACAAGCCACAATACAAAGATCACCACATCTATGTACAAGATATCACCTGAAGAATCAAAGTCTACGAGCTAAACACAAGATCAATCAGAAGATTGTTGAGCTTAAGTTAATATTTTCTGGGGTGACCTCCCTTAGGGGGAGATTGTTAGATAGAAAAAGACTCGGTCACCCCATGTATTGTACCATTTATTATAGCTCGTAGTTTAACGTTTAATATATAATGTTCGGTAATGGGTCGGGTTATAAAGCCCAACGTGTAAGCCCATACCATAGCCTAAGGGTTGATTTTGTAAGCTACTATATAAGCCTCTTCCATGCCTTAAAAGAGGTGGTTAGTCATTTTCATTTTACGTGTTACACTTTCTCTCACTAGAAAGCTTTTCTCTTACTTTCTCTCTCTATATTTGGCTAATCCATCTATCTTCCATTGTGTTATGATTTCCAATATCCTATAAGATTATGTGAACTAGAATTAAAGTATGTTAGTTGAGTCATGTTAGGACCTCTATGAAAAGATAATACAAATTTTATATTTGCCTATTTTATCTTTGCTACACTTCATTAGGCAAATATAAGAATTCTATTTTGTCTAACATGAGAATGACTACTGGAGAATATATTGCACTAGAAATTTAATTTGACCTAACGGTTGAATTGCTTCTAAGAGTGAAGTTGGGTTCGGTGTATAACCCGTAAAAATTGTCGTATTTAGCCTTAATTGAGCACCACTAATGATAGTCTCATATTCATTCTCTAATTTGATTAAATGGCTCTTCCTAAATATGCCTAATGATAGTCTACATCGATAGACTTTGTATCTCATTAGGAGTACACACTAAGCACGTAGAAATCAGGCTTCTCCTTAGTCAATCTAAACATAATGCACCACACATATGTGCTTTAATGTTTCAAGATGATTACTTGTTCACATGTAATGCAATTACATGTCTTCATGATCTTCATGCTTAACGTTTAATTGCTTAGATATTAAATGCATGTCCACTATAAAGGCATTTGTCTTTTTCTAGTAACTTAGATAAAATAATTCTTAGTTTATCTAAATGACACATGCTCCTAAATGCTAAATTCTAACATGTTTTATATGACGATTACATTTAAAATTATCATGTTTTGTATGCGTCATTTTACATGACTTACGTGTTAACTGTACACCTACACAATATTACCTTAATATATGACAATTAACATTTAAATGCCATAGAATTTTACACATTAATCTCGTTGATTATTGTGTCAATGCATGCTTAGATAAACATATATGCCTATATCTATATGTCTTATGCATCTAGGTATATATTTTCTCACACTATAATATTTTCTTCACATCCGTGTCACAAATCTAAAAATCAAAAGAGTCGTAAAATGGTCTTATATCTCCTGGAGTCTTCACCCACACATTCCCTTAATCATCATCTCGCCTTCTTTCAAATAATCCACTATTTTGTCTAGGAAAAGTTAGATACATATCTAACACTCCTCCAAGTAGGTTTGACAACTTAAATATTTCATCTGAAATACTCAAGTATCTTTAACTTGCGATCGCAAACGTTAAAGGTCATATCTGAAAATTCATATTTAAACCTTTTAACAACATATGTTAAAAAGCTCTTCCTAAAGCTAAAAGCTTACATCAACCTTCGTGTGACAAAGGTCTTACGAGTAACTACATAAGTGATTCGTAGCCTCTTTAATATACACACCTTAAGACTAAGTACTTTCACTTCCGTTAGTCCTTTCCATCCCCTTAGGAATGTCACGATGGTTTATCGTCATGCTTATCTCATACACAATGAGGATCGAACATTATCCATCGATCTTAGGATAGAAAACCCATCAAAATTCGTCTTCATTTCCTTCACGACAATGTCCAAAAGGAAATATCTTCATCGAAAAAGTTTCATCGAAAGACAACATCGTCGGCATCTTCACCAAACCACTCAAACGTGAACCTTTTTAAGTCTAGGTCTAGGAATGATGAAACAAATCTCATAAACGTGTCATTCTCATTTTAATAGTCTTGTTACTATTAAATACATTCCGATAAATCTCGACAACTTAATCATTTCATCCAAAATGTTTAAGCATTTTTAATTCGCGAAATGCAAATTAAAATGTCACTCATTGTTCATGTCTAAGTCGTTTCACAAAAACCTTAATCACGCCTCTATTATTATATAGATGGTTAACATCTTCCGTCCACATTTCCGCTACCACCTTTAAGACAACCTCGTACCTCGTCGTGTGATTGTTCTATGAACATTCGCAATACTCGAGAAGAGCTACATAACTTCGTGGATGAAGTTCATCGTATGCTAACCGTCATCCGTCATGACATTGTCAAGCTCATCGCTTCCGTCTTTATTTTTCTTCATTTATTCTTTTTATTCCACAATTTATGTCCGGATGAGCACGAATTAAAAGGGAAGGGAAAACACACCTGTTCACATATATCCTTTAACCAAATACTCTCAAGAACTCACATATGTGATTCTTATTCACTAGAAACCAACAATGTAAAACCGAGTCATCCTTACCACTACCAATCTCGAGTCATCCACCTAGTCATCTTCACAAGAAGATTCACCATGTAACCATTCCCCACAAGTGAATTTCGCAATGAAATGCGTCTCATCTTCATTTCCCGACACTCATAAGCATGTGTGCCTATGTTGTCAAAAGTCAAGTGAATTTCGTAATGAAATGCGTCTCATCCTCATATCCCGACACTCATAAGCATGTGTGCCTATGTTGTCAAAAGTCAAGTGAATTTCGTAATGAAATGCGTCTCATCCTCATATCCCGACACTCATAAGCATGTGTGCCTATGTTGTCAAAAGTCAAGTGAATTTTGTGTTCTAAGTTACATTTATCTTTTTAAAGCTTTTAAGCTCTCAATTTAAAGCAATCTTTATAACTTGTTTTTAACAAAAACTTTAAGAAATTTAAAAGAAAGGAAGCAAGGGTACTGAATGGATTTAAGCAAAAGCTTGGGAAAGAATGAGCATATTCTGGATGGCTTATGGGTATTGGCTTCGTTTATCTTATTTTTAAGCTATGGGTAGGAATATAGAGCTTTTTTAAATTAGGTCTCAAAAAATACTTTTTGAGCAAAAAGGATTAAAGGGTAAATCCCTATTTATTTTGCTTGTTACTGTAGCAATAAGCTTATTTGGCTTATTTTCTTAGCTTACTACTGTTTTTGTGCTTATTAGTGTTAATGTATGCTAAAGTTTGCTTCGTTTAGTCTGCATTTCATTTTTTTTCTATGAAATTTGGTATAACTGTCTAAATGTGCCTATTTCTGTCATAGCTTATTTCCATTTTTTTTATGCTTATTAGTTCTGTTTTTACCTTTTTATTGTTTAATATAGTTTAAGTAGTAGTAATCTTTCAAAAATTTCAGGTTAACTTAGTTTTAGAGTTTTTAAAACCACTTTTCAAAAATTAAGGGAGTGTTTGGGTTAACATGAAAAACGGGTCAAAAATGCTTTTGGTATGGGTTGTGGTCATCAAAGTAGTCTTAGCTTAAGTTTTAAGCTGGTTAGAGGCTGTTTTTGAAAGTTTTTAAGTTTCAAATTTGTTTTTCAAAGTTTTTCCAAGACATTTTTTTAACTGGAATACTTAGAGGCAAAGAAAGTCTATGTACTATGTATCTTGTAAGCTTATAAATAGAAGTTAATATTTTGTATCACTTTATTCTCTCTCAATTTATAGCAGCAAGTGCTGCAAGTCTGCTACTTAAATCTTAATAATCTCCCCTGGTGCAAAGGGGAGATTTTAAGCTTCTTTTTCTTAAGCTTGTAATGTACTTAAGCCCAAGTTCTTGGCTTATTTCAAGAGCCTATAAGCTCTTGTATAAGCCCCTTTAGTTTCAGCCCTTAGCAAGCTTATTTGATGGCTTATTTTTAAGCTCAAACTAGCTCTTTGACTGTTTTTACTTAGCTCTAGTGTAGGGATTGCTTATTTTTCTTTCTAGCTTATTAAGAGCTTTTTAGTTGTCCAATTCAGGTTCTTAGTAGCTTATTAGGTAAGTTAACGGCTTTAGATAGCTTATTCCCTTTTTCCTTTGCTTATTGAAGTATTAAGCCCAAAATTTACACCAACAGTACTAACTCTTTAGTTAGTACTGTTGTGGGTTTTAAGCCATCTCTTGGGCTTATTGAGCTTATTTCATAAGCTCATTTGTGTTCCTAACAGCTTATTTGGTTTGAGTAATAAGCTGTGTTTGCTAATTTTTCTTTTTCCTTGGCTTAATTTGTGTACACAGCCCAAGTCTTAAGCATTTTAGTTTTTTTTCTTTAAGTTTTTTTCAGCTTCTGTCATTAAGCCCTTCTTCTCAGCTTATTTGGTCTTAGCTTTTAAGCTCCTTAGTGCTTATTAAGCTAGCTTAGGAGTCCCTTTAGCTTATTTTGTCCAAGGTTTAGCTTAAGTGTCACCATAGTTCAAAAGACTTAGCACTTTTCTAGCTTTAAGCCAATTTTAAGCATTCTGTCATCTTTAAGCTTATTTTTAAGCTTATTTAGAGCTTTTCAGCAAAAGTTGTAGTTGACAAAGTTGTTAAGCCCCACGAGCTTAACAACTTTGCTTTACAAAGTTTTTCCAAAAAAAAAGAGGGAAAGACAAGGGAACCGGGTGAGCAAGACTCGAACCCGGTACCCCTCGATACAGTCCCCCTTTTTACACACTTATACCGCTGCGCCCTTGGGTCTTTTTCGTTAAAGACTCAAGGGCTTTAATATTTATACACGTTTTGTGCTTTTAAGCCATTAAGCTGTTAACAGCTTATTGAGGGCTTATTTATAAGCCAACTTTGTGTTTTTTATTTTTCGTAGGATTTTTATAGTATAAAGTATTTTTTGTAAAAATTTCAGAATTTTTCGAAATAGTTTAATATTTTTTATAATTTAATTTAGTTAAAAGTTTTAAAAATTCATAAAAAATACAAAAATTATCAAAAAAATATTTTTCTTTTTTAGAAAATTTTATTTTGTCATATAGTTTGTAGGAAAAAT
>BQNB010014819.1:0-74374 GCA_026074375.1 Tanacetum coccineum | reverse complement strand
TATCAATTGTCAAGATAAATATATTGTTCATATTGTGCAAGTGTTGAATTCACATAAACTCAAATCTAGAATTTTTTACAAACACTTTAAAACCTTAAATTAAAAAGCGGTAAACTATTTAACCCCCCTTCTAGTTTTCCACACAATAAACAGCTTAAACGCTTGGTGGGAGCTTTACTGAAGTTATGACCATCTCCTTTGTCTTTTCAAAGTACACCTGATCTTGGCAGATTAAAAGTAAATTAATGCTTTCACTACATGAACTCAAAGTGGTAAATAAATTTGAAGATGACAACGGGAAAGATGGAGTAACTGGTCAAGTTGATTCCTAAGCATTTTTTCCTCATTTGACTGGGGATGGCAACAACACCGTATTTGATTGTAACCCGATCTTCAAACCTAATTTGACTGGGGAATCCCGAGTTGATCAAGGATGGGGAATCCCCGACTTATTAAATCGGAGATGGGACGGGGATGGGGATAACATAAATCGCCTACCCCGAACTTTTTACTCCGATATACAACTATTTATAAATAATATGTA
The DNA here is from genome assembly GCA_026074375.1 of Tanacetum coccineum. NCBI lineage: Eukaryota > Viridiplantae > Streptophyta > Magnoliopsida > Asterales > Asteraceae > Tanacetum > Tanacetum coccineum. Next base: position 73,830 of record BQNB010014819.1, on the reverse strand, counting down.
TATTAATACTATATTTAGTTGTATATGTATTTGTTAGTCAGTATTGACAAGTATTATACTTAAAATATATTTGTGTGTCTATGTGATATTTAATGGATCAAATATTTTAAAAATGTTAAACACTAACTATATATTATTCAACCAATATATTTTTTCTAATACACAAATTCGATGCAATCTATTTTTATATTATATGTGATGTTTTAATATGTTCGATTCTTTAAAGTTGAATGACATTTATTTACAATGTATCCTTTTTAAAACATTGTCAATTCTTTATATTTTTTATTAGTTATGTAATTTTTTATGCTCAATTCATAAGGATGGAAAATCCCTGAATTCCCGTAGGGATCCCCGATCCCCGTTGGGGATGAAGATGAGGATGTAAAACGATTCGCTGAGGGGATAAGGGCGGGATGGGGATGCGAGTGAGAAACGGGAATAGAATTGGTAGATACTGACATTCACCATCCCGTTGCCACCCATACTTACATAGCTTTTATGGAAATAAACGATTTCTATAAGGTAAAGTTTGTCTCTTGTAACACCAACACCCAAGGGTGATTGGGTTTCAAGTGGAGTAAGTTTCCTGTTGTTTGACCTCTACCTTTTTGGCTAAGTCGGGTTTTTCTGTTCAGCAACCTAAAGTTGTACTCCGTAATAATGTAGAAATGCAAGGTTTTATACAAATGGAAATCCTTATGGAATAGCAGAGGATATTTTCTTCAGCATGCCTTATAGATCCAATGTACGTAATACCTAAGGTTTTTACTATACGTTGATTTCATATATATTCTCAAACTTCATTAAATAACTTTTTGGTCACGGGGATTATACGAACCTGTAGTGGTGTTTCCTCGCCATTATCTTCGGAGATGCTAGCCATAAGCAACCTCCATTCTGTATTTATTTCGATGCTTGTGGCCTATAAATGATCATGTAAACATATTTTTATAAGAAGGGGGAGGGGTTCAGATTTTTGTATTTCATTAATACCTGTAAGGCTCGGGTCTGCACATGTCGAAGCAAAACCAAACACCATTCACCTTCACCACCACAGCCGCAACCACCACCTCGCTAACAATCGGTGGCAGCTACGACAGTCCCAATATGAAAAACTACAGAAAAAGAAGGAAAAAAACTTAGATTAAAAAACCCCCTCAAATTATGACAAAACCCTAATTTTTAAAGAATCGATTTTTATATAAATGAGACTGAATTTTGTGTAAAAAATTTAGTACCTTTTTGGTGTTTATGGATTTTGATTTCATATTTTGTTCCTCTCCTGCTGGCTGACGACCTGATCATCCTTTGATGTTCGTAGTTGTTCTGGGTTTGTGTGGTGTCACAACGATGATGTTTCTAGACAGTCATGGAGAAAGTTAAAACTGAAAAATCCTTATACGGATATTTAGCAGATGCAGGCCAAATATGGTTAGGCTGGACTAAAGGCATTGGATTGGGCCATCAACAGTGCCGAAAATGAACAGTGAAATTTGGTACGGATACGATGTCGTTTTAAAGTTCAATTGATTATATACAAGCAAGATTACCCGTGCGTTGCTGCGGACGTTAATTTTTTGGCGCGTTGTTGCGGGGTATTAATTTTTTTTTTAGGTTTATTTTTTCGGTCTCATGTTTAATAGTTTGTTTTTTTTCTTATATTAAATGACAATCACGCGTTACTGCGGGACATTTTTTTTCTTATTGTATTTTGTGTGTGTTTATTTTTTCGGTCTCATAACATCACGCCACTGTAGCGCACTGTAACTACAGTACTTTAAGATGAAGAGTAACTGACATCTGTAATGATGTATAGTATAATGTCCGATATAGGGTTTTCTTTTTTTTTTCAATAAAGGGAATTTTTTTTTTTTTGCCCAGGCCGATAGAAAGTCGTAAATATAGTTAAAAATGAGAGTACGTCCCGTAATTTTTTTTTTCTTATTTTTGGCCAAAGAAGGGGGGGATTATAAAGTTTTTTTTTTGGGATTACACTGTTCATCGATTAACAGATTATTAAAAATGAGAGTACGTTCCGTAATTTTTTGGAAATTGGAAAGTAATCTACTTCAAAAAAATGGAAAGTAATGGTGTAAATCACTATATAACTTCTTGTTGAACCGGTCACAGGTAATTATACCCCATTTGACTCTTTTATTAGAAGTTTCTTCCATCACTTAAATCTTTCTTCATTCGAGATTAGTAAATTTCTTTTAATCATAGTAATTAAGAAAAAAAAAGTCTTAATCCCCTTTATGCTTTCTTACTTCTTTCATCTTTCAAGAAACCCATAATGATTTTTTCTAGATGACTTTTATTTGTGTCTTTGTTTATGTGTGTTTGAAGTTGTAAATAAAACTGATAATATGAAAATATATTAACCAATTTTATTACACCACTCATCGTCAAATTTTATAACATTTATTCCAAAAGTCGATAAAATTTAACCAAATACTTATCCAACGAAACCACATAAGAAGAATATGTGACCAGTAATATTTTATTCCAAATTTGTCGTGAATAACCTTTATATAACAAACAAAAAGTTCAAAGACCATTGTTAGCACATATGTGTTTTCTTGATTCAAATCGAGTACTATAACACAACTTACAACACCCAATACCAAAATCTTTCATCTAAGAAAACAAAACTCAACTATCAAAACATACTACTAAAAGTCTAAAACACACAAAAGCACCAATCTTTTGGTCAACATTGTATTGCCATGTAATTAAGGAACAAATAAAAAATCGCATAAAACACAACCTTAATCTGCTTATGTATTTTGCCCAACTTAATTTGATGATGTATTTTGATAAATGTTTACGTGATAATTCTGTAAGTATGTTATCCGCATTTTGATAATTATTCAATGGATTACATGCAATTAGATAACATTTTGAGTGGAGGCACGGTGGGAACCGACTTGACTTACGAACAGTGCGGCTAGACCCTTCCAACGAAACCACAAGTGGCTCATCCTCTTCCTTCCGGCCACTCTCTCCCTTTGGCGGCTTATGAACAGTATGACGCCTCTACTGAAGTGGACGACTGCTTTTACCACTAACTTTTATTATAGTAAGTTATTAGGCGAGCGATGTTGGATTACTTTCTTTTTTTCTAGTTTATTATAAGTGATAATTATTGAAGTGGACGACTACTTTTACCACTAACTTTTATTTTCATTTGATAGAAAATATTACAATAGAAGAATATTGGGACACAGGAAGTATTCTCAATTGCATCATTGTTAAAGCATCTACAAGAAAAAATTTGTAATTCTAGTTAGTATATATATTAGTAGCAATTGTGAAATATTAAAGCAACTGAAATAAAAACACACAATGAATGATTCAAAAATATTCAGTATCGTTTTTCTTCTGTTTCTTTTCACCATATTTGCTTCTTCTTCTTCCAATAATATTCATAAATGCCATAAAAAACAGAGTGAAGCTTTGCTTCTCTTTAAACATGACTTCAGTGATTCTTATGCAATGATGAGCTGGAACACAAGTACAGATTGCTGTATTTGGAAAGGAGTCACTTGCGACCGCTCCACCGGTGACGTTATCGGGATTGACCTTAGTTTCGGACTGCTAAGTGGTGTCATTCATCCTAACACCTCCCTCTTCAACCTTCCTCACCTCCAAACACTCAACCTTGCTTTCAATAATTTTACTGGCTCCCAAATTCCAAGTGAAATAGGAAGGTTTTCAAATAGTCTCACACATCTCGACCTCTCTAGCTGTGGGTTATCTGGCCAAGTCCCCCCGGATATCACACTCCTTCATAAATTGGTCTCTCTTGATCTTTCTTCAAATTATGATGATTTGAAGCTTGAACCACATGTTTTCATCAATATGTTACGAAATTTTACTAATTTGGAAGAGCTTTCACTCGTAGGTGTTAATATCTCTTCGGTTTTACCTACCAGTCTTAACATTTCTTCTTCTTTGAAATTACTAAATCTCCAATCCACTGGATTGCAAGGAAAATTACCTCATTACATTTTCAATCTTCAATCTTTGGAAACACTCGACTTGATACTCAACCAATTCACAGGCGATATCCCTTCGAAAATATCAGTGAACCTAACACACCTTACTTCTTTGAGGTTATCATATAACAAACTTAATGGGACATTGCCATCTTGGCTGTTTACTTCTCCCTCTTTAGAATATCTCTTTCTAGATGATAACATGTTCAGTGGAAATGTACCGTTTGAGTTATTTGCTCTTCCATTATTAAAACTGTTAGACCTCAGTGACAACCAGTTAGGTGGCCAAATTGATGTGCAAACATTTCGACAACTCACCAACCTCACTTACCTAGACCTTTCATCTAATAATTTTAGTGGCGAATTAGAGTTGGATACATTGTTATCAAGCCTCAAAAACCTTGAATATCTCGATCTCTCATACAACGGTTTCTCTGTTACAACAAACAATGCCAATCATTATGTCAATGCTGGTTTTTTGTTCTTAAAATTGGCCTCTTTCAAACTAAAGGTGTTTCCTGAGTCATTTCGAGCCATGAAACAGCTTCAATATTTAGATCTTTCTGGCAACGAAATTCATGGCCAAATTCCTCATTGGGCCGGGGAGATAGGAAGGAATGAGTTGTATCTTTTAAATCTCTCAAATAATTTCATCACAGTCTTACCACAATTTCAATGGTATGGACGACTGGAAGAACTTTACCTGCGGTCCAACTTGATTGAGGGGCCATTCCCTCCATCAATTTGCAACATGAGTAGTCTACGGTATTTGGATATTTCACATAATAGCATTGAGGGAGTGATTCCACAATGTGTCGGAAATCTCAGCAACTCTCTTACAATAATGGATTTGGGGAACAATAGCTTTCAAGGAACAATTCCAAATGTATTCGAGGGATTCATACAATTAGAGGGGCTGATTTTGAATCGAAATCGGTTGGAAGGAGGAGTGCCAAGTTCCATGTCCAAATGTGAATACTTGAGAGTACTTGATTTGGGAAACAACCACTTGAATGGTACACTCCCTGGTTGGTTAGGAGAGCTTCGTTTTCTGCAGGTTCTTGTCCTTAAATCAAACAACTTTCATGGAAACATTCAACCCTCTTTTGCTGTGAAATCCCCATTCCCAGGTCTTCAAGTTCTCGACTTATCTCATAATGGCTTTGTAGGTGAACTCCCTACAAAATATTTTCAGAATTTTGATTCCATGAAGAATGTGGTGAAGAACAACACAAAACCACAATATTTAGACATGGTTGGAATTTATTACTCGTTCGTAGTTGTGGTGAAAGGGGTGTATCGAGATATTCCAAGTCTTTTTGTTAGCCTAATTATTAGTGATTTATCAAACAATTATTTCGAAAGGGGAATACCAGAAATAATCGGAAATTTGAGCGCTTTAAGAGTGCTGAACCTTTCCCACAATTGTCTTAATGGTCGAATCCCATACTCTCTTCGTATATCAGAGATTGAATCATTAGACCTTTCTTCGAATCAACTCACAGGAAATATTCCTCAAAGCCTTGCAGGAATCAAGGGTCTTGAGGTCTTAAATCTATCACAAAACCATCTCGTGGGGCATATTCCAGAAGGAACACAGTTCAAAACATTTGATGAGAGCTCATTTGCAGGGAATTTGGGACTCTGTGGGTTTCCATTGCCTAAGGAGTGTAGTGAGCGTACACACAAGCCGCAACTTGAAGAACATGAAAATCATGAGGAGAAAAGTGGATTTACGTGGGAAGTGGTGACGTTGGGATATGGATGTGGGACCCTACTTGGATTGGTGATGGGATATCTCTTGTTGTCAACGAGAAAAGTAAAGTGGTTCAACTTGATTGCTGATGCAGGGGAGCATATGATTTTAGAGCGAAACAAGAGAAGATATGTATTTATTGGGAAATGACCGCTAGATTATTTAAGGTACAATTTTCTAAATGTTTTTTTATTTCACCAAATTGTGAAAAATTCCTTACTCTACGAATTTGTGATGCAGGTAGAGGAGTTCGGAAGGGCTCGGACCTTTTGAGTTATGCAGACGTATATCAGCTTCTTCTGAATTATTATGTTTGTGCTTTATTTCTTTGAATTGCTGTTGTATGTAGTATTAGTGTGTTACTAAGCTTGTATAATAAATTTACTTGGTGACTAAGTCATCATGTATTAAGTGACAATCGTAATATTAGGATAACTTGTACTATAAAGGCAACACTTATTTCGTTATTTTATATTATAAAGCTTATTGTATAGATCCAATGGTGGCAATGGAATCTGATTCTAGTGTTTCTTACTGAATTGAAACATATGTTTCTCGTTAGTATGAATCGTAAGTTGCAAGCTTAAGACAAAGTTGCAGTAGAAATGAATGTGTGTAAATGAAAGCAGTATTAATGATAACTTGTCTGTTAGTATATCTAATTTGACCATCTGATGTGTTCTTCTGTTGCACATACCAGTTGTTAAGAATGATCATAAGTTGAGTTAAAACTAAAAGATTAGAAAACTGAAACGGATTCATTCAGAGAGGACTGCAAATTCACTGTATGTACCTTTAGCACACTATCTGCATCTACATTTTTCACAAAAGTGGATTTTGTTATATCGAAATAAACTTCAGTTACAATTTCAAGCTCATGACGAGTTATAAAAATATAAGACCGTAGAATCGTTGGTGTCCAAAGATAGCCAAGTATTTTGTTTTTTATACCAAAACAAAATAGTACAAACTGTTCAGAATTAAAAAACTACATCATCTATTTGTTGAATTTTTGATTGTGGTTGAGTTTGGAAAATGTCGAATAATATGCCAAATAAATGCCCGACATCACGACGGCGCGTGAGAGTACCAAAAAGATTTGGGGATACAGTATCTGCTTTAAATGACAAAAATATGGATCAATTGGTGGATAAGGATGAGCAATTGGAACAAAATGATTAGGGGATTCATTTCAATACCCCTATCAATGAAGTCATGTGCCTATGCAAGTGAATGTACAGTTAAAGGTAGTATAGCAAAATATGATGACCTTAAGACTATGAAAAGCTATGCTGATGTGATTTTAATCACTATTGATCTGCCTCATGCCAAAGACGTGAAGCTTAAACTCGAGCCCGAGGGACAATGTACCTTATCAGATAGACGTCAACCTTCATGATAAGGTGGATGTGAATGTAAGTACTATTTATTGTCAGCATTTTATTTTATTTTTTTAACGGCAATTTGTATTAATAACTAGCAAGAAGCTAGAACAAAGATACAACGAAAAAAATGATACAATTAAATGGAGCAAGCCACTCTAGGGGTGGTGATCCATTCGAGCCAATTCAACCGGATGTTTTTGCTTCTATGAGTAATCCAATGGTGTGAAAGAGTCTTAATTTCTTCTATGAGAGTGTCCCGACGCGGGGGTTTTAAGTCAAAGCAAACTCTATTTCGAAAGCGCCAAATGACCCATGTGGAGGTGTTGATAACGACATCGAAGCACAATTTTTCCTTTGTGTTGAGTTGCGCCGATTCATGCCAAGAAAGAATGCCATCAAGGTCATTTGGGGTGCAAACCAGCCCCCACCAATCTTTAATCATAACCCAAATTTCAGCAGCAACGATGCACCAGACAAAGAGGTGCAATGTTGATTCGATAATCCCAAACTATTATGTTGTTGTTGGAATATCGATGGGTTTGGTCCTTGGATTTATATGGGAGTCATAGAGATGGTTGGGCCTGAGAGGTTAGAGTAATGCCTCTCATGGATGTCAGTCTTCCTTAATGTGACGTGGCTGCTGCAATAAGAGTTCACAGCCTTCATGAAGGAAATGTAACTCTTAATGTGAGGTAACAAGGCTATTGTCATTAGTAATGCCTCTCTTGGATGCCTTGTGTTTTAATCACTGTGAGGGGAAGCTGCAGTGGTTTCTATTTAAACCTTCAAGAAGGAAATGTATCTAATATGGCAGTCTTAGCAGTCATGAGGCGATTCTATTACAGTGATAGAAGATGATACAATGGAAATGTAGTGGCTGACTGGTTAATCTGTGAAGAAGTATGAGAAGTTTTGGACTTATGGGATGTTATATGTTAGTTTTGTTATCTTTTGTTTTGATGTATTTGTCTCAGAATAGTATGTAGGATGTTAAGCATGTTTTTGATCCTATTTCATCTTATAAAACATTTTTTTTAAGTTAGTAATATATCTTCACAGTTGCACAAAAAAAATATATATATGTGAATAACTGAACCTTTATAAGCAAGGACAACATTCAACAACCATTGTGTTTGAGAACAAAGATGAACAGGATGAAAAGGGTTAGCTGGTTTTGTAACCTATATGTATTAGTTGTAAATATATTACGTATGTTAAAATTTGTTATAATGTGATGTTAATTATGCAGCTGATGTGGACTTTGGTGACATAGATTTCTCTGTAAGTATAACTTCAGTCTAGGCCTTGACAGATGTGCGGGATTACATATCCATAGCAGATTCTGTGATTGCCAGAGCATCCAAAATGCAGGAGCTAACCTGCTTTCTAAAAAATTTCCAAATAGCTTGCTAAAAACAATTTTATGAGTATTTTTTATATGCAAATGCGATGTTTATACTTTATAAAATCTTCCCCTAAACGTAATCCCAAACACCCTTTTAGTTTTGCAAGTGATTCGTTACAACTTCCATAAATTGTCTTAACACGAGGTGTTGTTACTTGTTATTCTACAGAAACTTAACATGGGAGGTGGTGACGGGTTGGATGCAGAAGGTATATGGTCACCTAATTGTGATATCATTTTGTTGTTGAATTAACGCCTGTGTGAACATTTGCAGGCAATGAAGATGACAGTGACATTGAAGAAGAGGCGAAGGAAGAGGAAGCTATTGGTAAGCAAGAAGTTGTGCCACCTGTTAGTAACCAAGTTGACATAATTTATAGTCAGTACTAGTTTATCATGAAATACGATGCTGGTGGCTAAAATTTTATAAAAAGTTTCATCTTTTTGACATATGATGTGATGTTATTGTAATCCGTTGTATCCATTATCAGGTCATATGCTAGTTCAATATTGTCCTAGAAATATTACCCATTATGGTGGATAATGTTGACAAAATTACCAGTACACAACCAAGTGTATAATATTATCAGCAAAGGTAAAACACGATGATGAGCAAAAACTCTAATAGTTACCTTCATTTGGAATGATGGAATATAGTAACATCCACATCAATGTATTCAACCATGGCAATGTGCAACTGAAACACAATAAACAGCTTAAATGTCTTTGGTGGGAGCTTTACTGAAGTTACTGATTTCTACTATCGAGAAGTGTCATAGATAGCAGTTCAGAAGGCGGACGCAAAGTGCATACCATCTCCTTTGTCTTTCCAAAGTACACCTGAAATTGCCAAATTGAAAGTAAATATATACTTACATTGCATGAACCTTAAAACGGTAAATAAACAGATAATGACTGCGGACAAAAGTGGAATACCTGGTCAAGTTGATTCCTCAACTTTCCCTCTAATTCTTCAATCATTTTCCCCATGTTGCACAGATGACCATCTTCCACAGAAAGGTCTGCTTTCATCTACCCAAAAGTTTTAAGCAACGTAAGAAACCAACTCTAGTAACGTGTGTCAAATAGGCTATCATTTACACATAATTACCAGGTTATGCTAACTATACTAATACTGGAACTGTATTTTAAAAGTTTTTGAAGGACCTGTTATTTGTGCCAGGTGCCATATGAATAAAGTTCTCTCTCACTAGAGAGAACTTTCTAGTGAGAGAAAATGAACTTGTATAAATAAAATGACTAACCCACCTCTTCCATGGCATGGAATAGGCTTATATAGTAACAACAAAATCAGCCCTTAGGCTATGGTATGGGCTTACACGTTGGGCTTTATAGCCCGGCCCATTACCTAACATTACACATTAAACGTTAAACTACGAGCTACAATAAACGGTAAAATACACGGGGTGACCGAGTCTTTTCTAATATATAACAATCTCCCCCTAAGGGAGGTCACCCCAGAAAATACAAAATTAAACTCAGTGATCTTGATCATGTGTTTAGCTCGTAGTCTTTGATTCTTCATTGACTAATCTCTTTGTACATAAGGAAGTGATCTTTGAATTTAGTTCCTTTGACTTGTGTGATCTTTGAGCTTTCGTTGAGATCATCAGCCACAATAAATCTCTTAATCATCCTTGTAGTAGTATTGCCTCCATGTATTGTAGTGACCTTCGGACCGGCATGCTTATACTTTTCTGGATCATGATAGCACGTATTAGAGTTGTGGAAGCTGTGTTGTAGATCTTTCAGTTATCATGATGTCTTTGAGTAGTAGTATTAAGTGTCAGCATGAGGTTGTGAATTGACATGTCTCTTGCCAGCAGCTGCTACCGTCGGGGATTCCTCCAAGTATTCGTCAGTAATGGACAAACGAAAGTGTCTTTGTTCACTTTCGTTGAATAAGGTTGCAAGAACCACGGTTCTCCGTTGATCAGTATAAGTACTGCCTGTGATTAGGTAGAATTTCGAAGAATCTCCTTGACAGGGTTTCACAGCTGCACTAGCCGTTCTCAAACCGGAGCGTCTAAAAGTAGACAAAGTACGGAGTGAGTGAACCAGTGAATTAAAAACCCACTGATTAATGAGAAATTGATTTGAAAATCAATCACGTGTCACTCAGGAAAGAGTTTTTGTGACACATCAAAAGTTTTATAATATCACATAAAAATCAATTTTCATTAGAAACACTTTTGTTCTGAAAGGTAAGCACAGTCAATGTGCTCGAAAATCAGTTGTTGACCACATCGAAAGGTTTTTCAAAATTACTCGTCAATTCACTGCTTGGAACAAGTTTGATTCATAAAGGATCGCACCATCGTTGCTTTCCATTTGTCACAAGTTCGATCCATAATGGATTTCACATGTCACCTACCAAGAGCTTGTTTGACGTTAGCTCTAGAAGTATTTCCATCTTCATTGTGAGTACTTTCGTATCACTTGGATGTTCAGGCAATACCATGAGGATAATGCATAGGACTCTTAAGATCTTACTTGTAATCACAATGTGTGATGAGAAAGCATAGGTTGTATTAGTGTCCTAACGAGATTTATGGGTGATCTCATGGCTCTAGACTCTATAGTGCATTTTTGGTTTTAGTAGTCAGAGGCTTGAGCGGACTGCCGCCTTTTCAATATCATCTAACTCGGAGTGAGAGAGATGATAGAAATGTATTGATCTCCGTGAGAAATGAAACAAGAATCCTTTAAGAGATCTTGAGTGGCTAGGGAGGGTTGTGTAGCGTATCACCGGGTCCATGATACTTGTCTTCAATGTCAGCAATCAACCTTGTGATTCTGACAGCATATGTAGTGACCCGATTTCTGCCTAATGTTTAAGGAGGGCTGCTTTCTTTTCACCCTTTATCTTAACATTTATTTTTCATTCTTCAACCCCTTCAGTGCTTACCGAGACTTCATTACTAGTACCTTGTTGGGTATGTTCCAGTACTAGCTCCATCTCAGTCTGCCCTATTCCCATATTCTCACATTACTCCTTTTGTAATCATACCTAAGGACTTCTACACTAACTAGTGGATTGTCCCTGGGTAGATCCCTCTGGCTTTGGCGGAATCATGGGAACATGTACCTAACCTTACCATCCTTATAACTCCGATATAGTAAGTATAGGGTCGGTCGTTTGGTACAGTTCACTTTGCCATAAAACCAGTTGAAAAATCAACCAAGGTACTTGTGATATAAATATCAAAGCCATTGTACCTTAATTGTTTTGATTATTTAAAAACGCTCACCCTCAACAAGTGCGTCGATATTCGAAATTGTTTGTCACATGGAGGGAGGAGTACCTTCTTGAGTCTTAATAGATCACATTATTATCATATTTAATATTTAAATCACATTCTCTCCCCGGATCAAAAATTTCAAACCCTTTGAGACTTAGGATCTCAATTGATTTAAATATGTTAGAAAAATTTAGGAGAAAATGTGGTCCGATTAAATACAAGCCGATATTGGAACCTAAAAACGCTCCCTCCTTAATTAATGAGGGGTTTTGTTAGTGTCAGTTATGATGGGTATAAAATAATTTAGAGTTTAACGAGAAACTCATGAAAAACTTATAACCTGACACATAACCTTGATTACTACACTACAATATAATGTACAAAGATTACAATACATATTGACCTTTTAAATGGAATGACAATATCATTCCGTTCTCTGAAGAAGCTTGTAGTCAATATCACGAACCCCGTCCACCAACAAAGCATTCCAGATTCTGGTAGATCCTTCTCGTCTTCAGTCGCCTTACAATAGCTGCTATGAACTCTTTGCTCCTCGTCACGTCCTTTTTAGTCCAGAAGCGCGTATTCATACCCGGATTGAGCCGCTTGATCTTGAATTCCTTGACTCTATAATCTAGTGCTTCCACAATATGTGTCAACATGCCATCACTGAACTTGAATATTTCATTGAACCGCATGATCTTTTATTCTTTGTTGTTGACCAGGAACACTACTGCTTGAGGAGACTCAATGATGGTATAGTCATGCTTGTACTCGTAGCCTTTAGCATCCCATCCTGGTTTAGTGAGGTTCAACTGTGTCTGGTAGCTTTTAATGCTGAGTTGAAAGTCTTTAACCCGTTGTCGAATCACTAAGTTGCGGGTCCATAGCTTGACAGCAATAGATAGCATCCTTTTGTCAAAACCAGAAAGATGATCGAGATGCCCTTGCAAAAGGAGCAGATTCAGGTCTTCAAAATCACTTGGATACAGGTTCTTGAAATCCTTTTCAGCAATTATGTGTTCTTGGAGGTCAGCTCTTTAAAGGACAATTTTGCTCAAGTAGTCATACCTGTATCTCGAGTAGGCTTTAATTCTGACGACACTGAGAATCCGCAAGTGTGTTCTGACATCTTTTCGATGCGACGGAGAATCATGTCTGTCAATATAGAACTTCTGTCGAGTAAACCATCAGTGAGAGATGCCATATTTTGCGCTTTTGTCATAGGTACACACATCCTCAATCCACATTTGCTTCGACACTAGTAGTTCAAGACCAAAGTTAGGATAGCTAGCAGCCTTTATCTTGGAAATCGAGAGTGCGGGACAGCTTCCTTTGATGCCATATCACAAATACTCCAAGTCTTTATTAAAGAAAAATTCTGGTTGAATAGTAACATGACCTGGAGGTCCATCGAGAGGCAGTGGTCGGTTGACATTAACTCTGACTTGATCTCCTTCCAGATTCACCCTGTCAACCTGATCTGTGAGCATCTTGTGACACTCCTCCATCTGAAACTGAAGGTGAATGACATCCGGGTAAAAAGCTTTAACAACTTTATAAGCCTGCCTTTCAAAATCTGCTTGTGTAAGCTCGGTCTTGTTCACTTGTCGGCTGTACCATTTCATGAAAGTCGTCATGTCTCTAGTCTTTATAAGCAACGAGTTCTCAGCTAGGGGCTCATAAGTTGTAGCCAATGCAGAGGCCCAGTTGTTCTCAACATCTGACTTGTTGGAAGAAGGAATGGCCCAGGCAGGTTCAGGAGTCCCTGGTCTTTGCTCCTTAGGTAGTGGTTTCCACCAGTCTTTTCTCGAGTCAGCTTTTGATTGGTGATCATTCTCGGAGTCTTCATCATTAGACAAATGTACCTGCTCTTCGAGAATGGAGTCATCATTTATCATAGACTCTGTAGGAGATAACTCTTGAGCCCCAGAGACACCAGCTGACTCATATCTAGTGTCAGTTGTAGTCCAAGCCATAGATTGAGATGCGGAGACTGTCGTCTTGGACGAAATTAGAGCTTTACTGCCTTGTTGTTAAGCAGATTCAGATGTACTAGTAGATAGAGGAGGAGGAGGTGGCTACAACTGAGAAGACCCTGATGCTCCTGATGTACCTGGAGCCCCAGACGTGCCTGCTAGAGGAGGTGGAGGAGGTGGCGATGAAGGTGGAGACCCAGAAGTAGTTCTTGGTACGTCATGTCTTTTTCTTTTCTTCTGGCGAGCTTCTTCCAGATCTGATAGGAGTTGGTTTAAATAATCACGCTCCAATGACTTTTGTAGCGCGTCAAACAGATTCTTGTGATCTTTATGAGCCTCATATGATTTATCTTCAAACATCCGTTGTTGAAGAATTTCCTTCATATCAACGGCAGGCAGATCACTAAAACGAGCTCGAAGTGGAGCTTGCATTGCCCAGTCGACTGCATCAGTGACTATCTCATCAACTGCTTTGCTTACCTGGTAGGGAATATTGAGATTCTCCAATTTGTACAACTGGGACCCTTGTTTGTCCAACCTTTCTGCCAGGGCTAAGTTGTCTTGTATCAGATTTACCATATGTTGTTCCAGCTCACCTATGTGACTTACTAAAATCAGATATGTGGTGATTTGTTATGATTGAGGAGGTGGTAGAAGAGATGTTGCTGTTGTGATTATTGAGGTTGTTGCTGTTGATGTTGGTAGTGGAGTGTCGGATTGCATCGTCATGAGATCAACAACCAGAGTGGTCATTGGGGGAACCGAGGAGGTGTCTTGATGAATGGGGACTGAAACCATTGATTCAACCTCTGTTTCAGCATTCGTTTTCCCTGATTCTTCTTCATGTAGCTTCTCCATAAAAAACTGATCAGTGAAGCTGAGATCTTTTTCAAGGTTTTGCAGAGAAGACCGGGTTCCCGTGGAGCTTGCTGGTTCTTCAAGAATCACCTGATCTTCAGTTGGCAGCTTGAGGTTCTCCTGAATATTTAGGTAAGCAGTTGTGGTAAAATCCTTATCCATTTTCTTAGGTTTTTGCTGAGTTGAAGCATCAGTGGCCTTTAAGTCCATGTGTTCAAGGTTTGGTCCAACATGAACCACATGACTTGGTTGAGGTTGAGATTCTGTAGCATCACCAGGGTTTGATCCAGCCTGGCCTTCATCTTGTTCACTAGGGTTTGGTCCAGCCCGGCCTTCATCTTGATCTCCAGCATTGATCACAGGCACTTCCTTATCTGATTCTGTCTCACTATCAGTCAGAGCAAGTTCCGTATCCATAGAAGGAGACTCAGCAAGTGCAGTGGGTTCAGTAGGCATAGGAGGGCACCTCTGAAAGATGAATTACTCTGTAGGACTCTTCTTCTTTAGAGTCTGAAGGGTGAGTAGATAATGAGCAGCTTGTTCCTCAACGATTTTCTCTTTTCCCTTTCCTTGCACCTTTGGAAGCGGTTGAAATTTCCTAGAGTCAGGCTCTCTCAATACCACCGGACGAGCTAGTCCTTGAGTTTGTTCCCCTTGCTCCTTTAGACTTAGCTCGAGGGCCCGTTAAAGATTTGCTTCTTCATCAGCATGTGTTGGTTCCTCAACTGGAATACCTTCATCACTGGGTTCATCAACCAACCTGAGTGGACTTTTAGCCTTGCGCCTTTTTCCCACTAAACCAGCCTTTGATCTTTTAGCAGGCAAGGGATCATTCGGAGTTTCTTTGATCAGCTTTTGTTTATTGGGAGCTAGGTCACCAACGGATTTTGTGACTTTAGCAGCCTTGGGTTTAGTGACCTTGGTAGCTTTAGAAGACTCTGTTGCTCCTCCTTCCTCATCCTTGCCCTGTTCTGCACCCAAAAATTGTTGATACTTAGCAACATGCTCTTGATATTCACTGTAGTAAGGTGCTCCTTTGATTTCATCAGTGAGAAACGCATCAGGTATCGGCATCCCAAATATTTCCCTACCCTCCTTACCAACAAACCTGAGGGTGTTCAGAACATTTTCATCATGTGAGTAGTAAAGAGGCGAGCCAGTCCTTGGATGAATGTTGTGCTTGGTTCTTAGGTGATGGATGATTAGTTTGGTGAATATGATGTTTGGGATAAGTAGATGAGTGGTCTTCTTCTTACCACGTGCAGCCGTAGCGAGATTCTTCTTGTCAGTGAGAAACATCTGTATGGACTAAACAAACTCTTCCCAAATCCTTTCAGCATAGTCAATGTTGGAGCGATGAATGATACCCCAAAGGATCTGCAGTACAGGATGTCTTGGTCGATCATATCCAGCAATTTTGCCTGTAAGGCACATGTTGATCATGGATAAGACTAGGGGTGAGCATACCGGACCGTCGACCGGACCGGACCGGAAGACCGGACCGGACCGAAAGACCGGACCAAATCGGACTAACCGGACCGGACCGAAGGTATTTTGGTCTGGTTCGCGGTCTGGTATTTTGGACCAATTCAGTCCTCGGTCCGGTCGGTCTGGTCCGGTCTGACCAAAAACCCGATGATAATGCCGTGTAGGACAGGACCGGACCGAAGACCAACCCGGACCGGACAGACCAGGATCGGACCGTACCATTTCGGTCTGGTGTGCGGTCCGGCAATATGGACCATTTTGGTCCTCGGTCCGGTCCGGTCTTGGCTGGTCCAGTCCAGACTTGGACATATGCTCACCACTAGATAAGACTGCTCTCTATGGTTGGTAGAGCGCATTAACAAAAATAGCAGATACATTCCTGAGCGTGCTGAGGTATCCTAGAGTGTTGACATAGTCAATTACTATATCACTAGAAGGCGGCGCCACAAATAGATTGTTGTTATTAGCTAGAGTGATATCAAGTGCATCTTTGAGAATATCTTTATGAAGATTGAACCATTGCTCATCTAGCTGACAGCTGTACAACCCAGTAGATGAGTTGAAGCACATGGTGTCCCAAAACTGCTTAATGTAAATAGTAGGAATCGTAAAGGATGCAGTAAAGGCCCTGAAGAAGTTGGTGTTCTTCAGTAATGCTACTACCATTGGGAAGATAGGATTCCTCTGAGACTTTAGTACATCAAGTACACAATTACTCTTGCCGATAGGCACCCACTTGTTTACCGGCAGTATTTGATCATTCGTTCTGATCGGTGGTGCGACATCAGGAGCTTGTTCAGCGGGAGCATCATTAGCAGGAACGTTCATGTCAGCCATAGTATCTGCACACGTAGATCCAACAGCAGGACATATATACAGATATATGATGTTACATGAGAGCAATTGCTCAAAGGAATGTCAAATTGACAGATCGCGAAACCAATCTAATGGCAACTCTCTAAATGATTCAAAGAATGATCCTCAACTTGCTATAACTAACTCGCTATATCATAATATTATAAACACTTAACTCGCTACCAAATTGAAAACATTTGAAATAGAGGGTTAATTATTATAATAAATAAAATTTCTTTAACTCGCTAAGAAGTAGCGAGTTACCTGCACACAATTAAATAATAGAGAATATTCAATTCACTAGTGTTAACTCGCTAAAGATAACTCGCTATGAATATTCTTATTAAAAATACTAGCTCGCTATTAAATTTGGAAAATTTGAAATAGCGAGTTGAATATTTTAATAAAAATATAAATCTTCATCAACTCGCTACAGGTTAGCGAGTTGCATGTTCATGATAATATAATATTCATAACTCGCTATCATGCATTCCAACTCGCTACTAAGCCTCAACATTAACTCACTACAAAGAAAAACTTACGCTTTACTCGCTACTTAGAGTTATCATAACTTGCTACATAGCACAAGATAATTCGCTAAGACCTAAAATTACGAACTAACAAGGATGGTCAAAAAGGCACATGAATAAACGCTTAGACTACATTATCAACCACATAGCAACATACAGAAACATCAAGCAGCAACAATCAAGGGTCTTTGACTAGTAAAAGTCAAGGCATACCACAAAAATCACAACAATCACAAAATAACAATAGGGGAATCAAATAGAACATTAACGAGGCATCATTCATGCATTTTAAGCCTAACCCAGCAATCAAAACATCATTCCAAACACCAATGAAGATTTAGATGATAAAACAAATCGAAATCATTGATTCTAAGCAATTTAGTGAGAATAAGGCAACCATGTTCTAGATATATGATATTAACATGATATAGAACATTATATGATAGGTACCTTAGCAAGAATAACCACAAAAATCAAGAATCAAATGAAGTTTCAAACCAACGAGTTGCGTATGTGTTTTTTTAGAGAGATGTTTGACCAGAAAAATTGAAGGTTTGACCAATCTTAATTTGCTAATTCTATTTATACTCTCAGTAGTTACATATCTTGGCAGATTTGATCCCTACACTTTTGCAAACATTCTCTTTCAGGTTTAGAATGTTAATAAGGTTAGTACAAGTCTCAGAAATGGCACAAATGGTCCTTATAGTTATACAAACCTAGGAAACATTTAGCAAAGATCACATAAGTCCATAAACTCACAAGTTATTGACATATTTGGCCGTTTGAGTTAAAAAAATTTAACTCCTCTTCAAAATGTAACCCCGTTAAATACAAAAACCTTTTGGCAATTAATTATTTGATGGATTAAAATGCCCGTTAAATGTCATAAATTTGAAAAACACTCTCCCCCTCAATCAATGACCCGTTTTCTATTTAAAGAGCTGTAGTCGTTGATTGAGCGTCAAATTTTGAAAAGTTCAAGTCTGATTGATTTTCAAACAACACTTTTCCACCGTGGGTGACACAAATAATTTTTTAAAGAATCATAGACGAAAAATCATTTGGTTAAAGAAAGAAGACTTCTCTTCTATAACAAGAAATAATGCACTGAAATGTACATTAGAACAAAGGTGCATGGATATGAAGTAATCCGTGCCCGGGAGAACTGAATCACCCGTTGTTAGGAACAACTGTCTTTTTGGCGACATGCTTTCCTCTTTTTGAAAAGCGGGTTGCTGTCTGAAATAACTGCAAGCCATAAAGACATGTTTTGAAAGGTTTGAACTTCCGTTCGAGCTTCATTTAAAGACCCGTGTCATTATTGAATGACATTTCTAAGATCGTAAATGTTATCGATAAACGGAAGACATGTCTTGAAAAACTATTTTTGGTCTTTTCTATTTTCTGATTTTTTATGGTTTTTGTAGGTTTTATATTTTTGTATTTTCTTTTTAGATTTAAGCTATATAGATATTTACAAGGATATATAAAGACCATCTGTTACTCCTCTTCTCCTTCCTGATGATGTTTAAGGGTTTTCGGAGACATAGTCTCCATACCAAGTCGCGGGAGTAGGAATTCGAACCGCTCTCTTGGCAATGCTTTGGTGAATATGTCTGCGAGCTAATAATCCGTCATCACGAAGTATAATTCAACCATGCCTTTCTCAACCTGCTCTTGAATGAAATGGTGGTGTATGTCAATGTGCTTGGACCGAGAGTGCTGGACATTATTACAGCAGAGAGCAATGGCACTACGATTATCACAATAGAGTGGAATCATATTCAAGGCAAAGCCATAGTCTGTATGCTGTGATCTCATGCAAAGTATCTGAGCACAGCATCCAGACATGGCAATGTATTCAGCCTTTATGGTGGAAATCGTAGTGCTCTTCTATTTCTTTGATGACCAGCTAACTAATTTATCCCCGAGGAACTGAGCACTTCCTGACGTACTTCTTCGTGTGTCTTGACACCCTGCATTGTCCGCATCTGCATAGGCCGTTAGTGCCATGGCGGTGTCTTTCAGATACCAAAGTCCCTAATTAATGGTTCCTCTGAGATACCGAAAGACCCGTTTAAGTGCCTCAAGGTGATTTTTGGTAGGCAATGCCTGATACCTAACACACATGTAGACAGAAAATACAAGGTCGGGTCTACTGGCAGTGAGGTACATTAGGGAGCCGACCATACTACGAAATCGAGTTTGGTCAACGGGAATCCCTAAGGGGTCCTCATCCAGTTTTAGTCGATCCACCATGGGTATGTCAACAGGGTCACACGAGTCCATCTCAAATTTCTTTAATATTTCGAGAGCAAATTTTGATTGATTAATAAAAATGCCTCCGGGACTTTGAGAAACTTATAAGCCTAGGAAAAATGACATTTGTCCCATCATTGACATTTGGAATTTAGAACTCATCTCATTAGAAAATATGTCACACGTGTTAGGGTCTGTCGAGGCAAATATGATGTCATCTACATATATTTAAACAAGAAGAATATGTTTGCCTATTTTCCGAGTGAACAATGTTGGATCAACTGCACCTTTGGAGAACTGGTTGTCCATAAGAAATCTTGACAAAGTGTCATACCACGCCTGAGGAGCCTGCTTTAGACCATACAAGGCCTTCTTTAGATGATAACATGTATCGGATGGTCTGGATCAACGAAACCCTCTGGTTGACTAACATAGACCTCTTCATTTAGCTCGCCATTTAGGAATGTTGTCTTGACATCCATTTGATAAATGGTCATGTTTTTACTGGTGGAATTGGTGATGAAGATTCTTATAGCCTCGATGCGTGCAACTGGAGCAAATGATTCCTCGAAATCAATACCCTCCTCTTGTCGATATCCCTTGGCCACCAACCGTGCCTTGTTTTTTAGAACATCACCGTATTCATCAAGCTTAACTTTATAGATCCACTTAAGAGCCATGATCATGACACAGTATGGTTGAGGTATTAATTCCCATACTTGAATATCAAATTCATGAATCTCATCTTGCATGGCTTGAAACCATCAATCTTCAGTTATGGCAGATTTGAAGTTCTTTGGTTCGACTTTTGACAGTACAGAGTTATACAAGCACCACAAAGCATCGGTTGCAAGTTTTTTTCTAGTGGATACTGGTCGAGGGGGATTGCCAATGACGTTATCAAGAGGGTGATCCTTGCTCCATTTCCTGATATGATGAATTTTTTGAGTGACATAGGTTGATTCTGATGAACTAATATCCCCGGATGATAAAGCTTGTGTTGTAGAGGACTTGTAACAAAGTTACCAAAATAAAAATTTTTAAAAACAAGATTTAAACTAATTTTAACAAAAAATATCAAAAACCTATGTTTTTAATTAGAAAAATAATGTATTTTATTTTATATTGTTATTAATTACTACAATGCACCATGACTATCGTTGCAGTTGAGAAACTTGAAAATCGAGCGATAACGAAGAAGATACGCATTTGCATTGCTTGTACGATAATTATTATTGATAATAAAAGCCTTTTTAAAAACTTTGTTACTTTACAATTCTGATAAAAACCATTATAATTATTTTTTGTAATAAATTACATTTTTTTAGGATTCCAAAACATAAGAATCATAATTATTTGATCAAAAACGAGGACGTTACGATTTTTTATGCTTACGATAATAAATACTTTTATAAAAATAATTTTATAAAAACAAGTATTGTTCATCTCATATACTTTCTGAAAAATATCATACTTTGATAGAACTTTTAATTACGAATATGTGCTCGAAAGAATCACTAAAACGGATGTTAACAATGAATTAAGATATGACTTTTACGAGGATTACACTAATTAAATTTATAAAAATAAATTATGAAAGTGCATGAACAGTAAAAAGTAATGTTCATCAGAGAACTTAAAATACTAAAATGTAATATTTTGATAAATCTTCTTAATACGAAAGCGTAGACATAAAGAACGTACAAAACAGACTTAAAACGAGAAAATACACACTATTTTATAACTGTGCACTATATCCTGACGTTGAATAGTGTTGGTTGTTTAATAAAAAAAAAATTTGCGACCAACATTTTTAGACATCAATTATATAATATTTTACCTTGTTCAATTCTGTTTAAATATTATCTTACAAAAGCGATTGAACTATTTATACAATTATACGAGTATAATTACATGGTTATTATTTATCAAATGCGATTTCAATAATATTTCACAAATACAATTAGATGGTAATGTAGCTATATAAAATTATATACAGTATTAGTTATTCAAAGTACTTAGTACTCATACGACCTATACATAATTAGGTTGCATTCGGGCGTTTTCGTGACGCATTTTCATTCTGTGATTTACCTTGTTGATTCATTCACTCCGATTTGAGTTATAGCACTCTTTCATTGTTTTACAATTACTTTTACAAATCTCGAGGGAGAATCACAAATGCTTGTTACAACTTGTTTACATATTCATGTACAATCTTCTCTTGCTTCAATCTTTACATACTTGATAACATACTTGATTCCGTACTGGTTACAATACTCGTTTAAAACTTTGTTATACTACTCCTTGCATTCTTACCGTTGAGATACAATACTAATTTTTACTTATGCACGCAACCAATATTACTCAATTTAATCTTTGATTACTGATTAGCTTAAGTTGCATGAAGGTAATAATTACTCGAAGGGTAAGCGCGATGTTTATAAAATAGATTCTATTCGGAATTGGACAATACATGTTAAGGGTGATTAGCTTATCAATGACAATCGAACGTTATACTTGTCGGAGCACGACTGGATTAGTGTCTACAAGGCACAACAAACTACATTAATCATAAAAACTCTTACTGTGCTTGAATAAGTGGCATAAATCTATAAGTCTATGTCGAGGTTTCATGAATTAGGGGTGCAATTCGTTAATCACACACCTCATGGTGACTTATTGTATTGGATACAATGGTCATGATAACTTTACAAACCTTTGTTCCAACTATACTATCTTTTTGTGACGCTATCGTATTGGGATTAAATAGTCATACACATCTTTGATTTCAACATTTATGCGTACAATTTTTGGTAACTATTATAACGATTGAAATGGTCATATACTAAATCTTTGATCCAACATTTGTACTTACAAAAAAATCTATAAACTCACCAACTTTATGTTGACACTTTTAAGCATGTTTTTCTCAGGTGAATTAGATGCTTGATATACATGATGTGCATTGGAGTCTAGAATATACAAGACTACATTCATGGATTTCTACAAACAAATATCGTTGTATTATTTCAGTCTTACATTATTAATGCAAACTTTAGGACCAATGTTATAACAAATTCAGATTTTGGTTAATTCAATGAGGTCACTTTTCAAACGACTCATTTAGAGGTCGTTCTCTCATATCTTGTGCAATGTACTTATGAAGTAATACTCCCGGACATAATTCTGCTGTGACCCAATTTGGGGGTGTTACACAAACTATCATTATTCTTAGGACTATAGATTTCTCAGAGTCCCAGAGGCATCTTTTTAAACCAATCCAAATATGCTCTTGAATCACTTAAAATGTATGGTATGGAAACCTGTGAACCCGCAACGGATACTCCAATGGTGGAGAAATCTAAACATGATGACGATCTACAAGGGAATGTCGTTGATCCTACACGTTATCGTGGAATGATTGGCACCCTTATGTATCTCACATCCAGTAGACCATACCTTGTATTTGCTGTATGCATGTGTGTCCGATATCAGGCAAAGCCTATCTAAAAGCACTTACATGCGGTTTAAGCGAATCTTTCGATACCTAAGAGGAACCATAAATATGGGTCTGTAGTATTCGAAGGATTCTTGCATTGCTCTAACAGCTTTTGCAGATGATGACCCCTTGCGGGTTGCCAAGATACCAAAATAAGTACGTCTAGAAGTATGCAGTATTAGGGATAGATTAGTAAGATGGTCGTCATAGAATTAATAGATGGCACCGCCATATCCAGTACAAAAGCTAAATACATTGCCTTGTCAAGATGTTGTGCTCAAATACTTTGGATGAGATCACAATTAACTGACTATGGCCTTGTGTTCAACAAGATACCGATGTACTGTTGATGATCTTCAAATAACGCTAATTTTTTAGCATATTTCTATCCCATGTAAATTAACCCCAATTTTGTATGATTATTGCAAAGAATTGTTACTTAATCATTTGTATTTGAGAATTGCAGTAATTATGGAGTACTTGGTGAATATTAGCCAAAGGCGCGCATTCTGGAGCTTAAATGAAGATATTTTAAAGATTAATGTTCTGACAACCAATACGCCGTATCCATCAAGGAAGATACGATGTATCTGTGCCTGCACTCACCAAAGACCACGGATGGAACATGATCAAAACGCTGTATCAAGAGAAGCACCATATACGCCGTATTGGAGATGTAGAAGTAAATATTCTGGTTAGATATTCAAAACGTTGTCTTACTTCAAAAGAGAAAATCACCAATTGTCGTATCTTATGATATTGGGATACGCCGTATACGAACAGTTTCTGGCCCTATAAATAGAGACCCTAAACTCAGTTTTAGGTTGTAAGTGATCCCAAAACACCAATCAAACCAATTGACGAAATTAAAGGAGCTATAAGGAAGTCAGATTAGAGCCTCATTTTCATAGGAATAGTTCTTGTAACTTCGCATCAACCGAATACGCGGTTCGATTGAGTTGCTTTATTGTAATCTTTCAAATATCAAAACCGTGTATGTATTTATATAATGACTATCTGGCTGATTACCTTTAGGTACAGCCATGTATATGAAGATTTATGTTTGGTTTGATTTATCTCCTATGCTTAATTTATCATTGATTTTTTACTTATTGTTTATGCATGATATCGTTTATGTGCTTTAATATGCGTTCAATCCATATCTAAGGATATCGTTGTAAGCTAACTAAATATCAGATAGTTTCATAGTATATGACTATCCATTCAATATGGGTATAGTCCTACATAGTTTAATGCGCTGCAACTTCAGTAGTTGTTTGGCTTAGGCTAAGTGTTCCAGGATAGCTCTCCATATGAAATTTATATATACCTAGAATCATAGGATCAAAATATAGACCTATCCTTGCTTTAGTTTAGTGAGCTTTTGCTTGAGCCATAAGGTTGACCTTTGGGTTATCTAACGAGTTAGTTCTAATTACATTCGGTTAGACTCAGACAGTGGACTCTTGTATATAAAGAGGCGTTAAGCAGTAAGTGGGTAAAGTCTCCATGAGCTAGGGTTTGTTAGAGGCACCATTTTTAGTTCTAAGATAGATTATAATCAAAACAATATGCTTGCTTTATGTGGATGGTCTAATTGTGACACAATTAGGTATCTAGGTCTTTGGAAGAAGTACCGCCTAAGTCTAGGAAATAGGATACGGCCGCTTCGAGATAAGTCAATCTTTGCACTTATAAACAAACTTGCTTTCATCGGATTTATTACATGGTTGATATGTTTTCCTTACATAGTTTTGACCGATTTCTCTGTCGTTTGTTAATCTTCTTGTTGTTTTTGTGTTTTATCTGCTTTACTTGTCATCAAAACCTATAGGTTAGATTCCCAAACTCGTGGCCAGCCTATCAGGCTGAAACCCTTTTTTCTTTAGTTTTAGGTTTTAAATTAGAATAACTAAATACTCATAGAATTAGGAGTTAACGACTCTCGCTCTTAGTGAATGTAACACCCCAATATGGGTTCGCATCGGAATAAGGCGTCCGGGAGTTTTACTTCTTAGATCCATAACACAAGATATATTTAGAAAGACAAAAAAGTCGTTTTATTAAACTGATTACATGGATTTAACAGATGTTTGACTACAAAATAGCCTGAAGCTTTACCTGTCTAATGTTCATTATTACAAAAAGGTACTTGGTTCACCAAACACCTGAGTTTCCCAAAAATATGCTCCATATCCTTAGCATGACATCACCAAAACAAAATTTCACCAATGTATCCTTGGACTTTTGCTTAGGGTATCCTGAAAAACATTGTTTTAAAAACGTCCAACACAATTATGTGGTGAATTCATTGGTTTGTATAAATCGTATATTGTAGGACCACAGTTTCCCAAGTGTTATGATATTGCAACAGGATGCGACGTCATATAAATGTAATTACGATTGCCTAAGCTCATGACATGAAGCATTGACATAATTGAATTACCATATAAATGGATATCATTGCCCGTTGATGATGTTTTAACCCGCAACATTTTCCTATGTTCGACATGGTATTACGTTCGTTTCCAGTTGATAGATAATCACCCTCCCCCCCCCCGTAAGGGGATGTCAATCCCAATAGATCTATTCATAACATTCGCGCTCACAATCTAGTAATTGACAGTTCATGATAATGGGCTCAGATAGGGTTATCGCTACTTAGGCAACACATAATCATAATGTAAAAGTATCCACTTGTGTCCAGTTGTAAAACATTGCATGTTTCTCACCCAAAAACGTATTAAGAAAAATAGCATGTTAAAAAACGTTGGGGCTATGAACTCATCTTGTGTTAGCGTTTTATGTCAAAGTATATCACAGATAATAGCGTCACGTCTAATCGTCAGATGCAACCTATTTAATTTAAGGTCATAAACTACTACCATATATCATTCTATATAGCTAATCACCATCTAATTGTTTTGGTTAAAATTGGTTAATAAGGTTAAAAAAGTTTTAATTTCCGTTGTATGTAAAAACTGGCGTAACTTTCGCCGTTTCAAGTCTGTTTCTTGCGTTTCTTATGTCCATGTTTTCGTATTAAGTCGAGTTATCAATATTTGACATTTTCATATTTTTAGTCCCCGATGAACTGTTCATTTTTACTGTTCACATCACCAGTTATAAAGTTCTTTTTATTCGGTTTTTTTGTTGATCGTTAAAAACCACCGGTGAAACGTCGTATTTTTATTCGCTTATAGCTCCGTTTTTAGCGATTCTTTGACCCGCAATCGCCCCCATCTTTTATAGAGCTTGTTATTGTAATTGAAAGTTCCTATTTTTTTATGAGGTTTACAAAAAATAAAGGGTTTTCTGTCCTACTATGAACAATAACTTTTATAAAAAATGGTTTTATACAAAGTATTTTTATACATTTTAGTATATACAACTCGGTAAGTTTTCATAAAGTCTTCGTTTTTAATCTAAAAATTATGATCTTTATCATTTTGGAATCCTAGAAAATGTACTATAATCTGTTTCAAGAACATCAAACTTTCTGTTTTGTATAATTTTTATAAAAGTTATTTTATAAACCCTGTTTAATTAAGTATAAACTGTAATTTGCGTATCTTTTTCGCTTTTTAATCCGTTTTTCGATGTTTATTATCTTTTTGGAATCGTCGTGAGGTGTATTATCTATATAAAACATCAAACTCACTGTTTGAAATTTGAAATCCAAACAGCCCCTTTATGTTCTATATGTACACTTTTATATTAGATTGTTTTATGTTCTATATTTGTAAAATTACCATCTAGTCTTCCACTCACTTTATATCATAAGTCATATATATAATAAAGTCCATAAGTCCATAGTTTGTCCATTTGTCCAAGTTAACAAGGTCTTAATCTCACTTTTAATCAAAACTTATTAAAGAAACCCTAATTTAACAAGTTTACATATGAACTTTTTATACATTAACCAAGTGTGTACAAGAGTATACTTCCATCTTTTAACTTAATTTTGTATTCATATAACATCAAAACAAGTCCATATAAACAAGATAATAAGTCATTGCAATACTTTTTACTTGTTACATATTAAGAAACCTTAAAAAACCCTAATCTTGCCATTTAACACTTTTTAAGTTACCAGATTGTAAATCACTTATGTATCCATTTATAACCTCATAATATCACTCATATAACATGTGTATAAGTGTACAAATCAATGATAACAAGTAAAAATCCATTTTACATGTTTAAAAGTGTCCTAATGGTGATTTTGCTATAAAGAACTAATATATGATAAAAAAACTATGAAATGAAAAGATTAAGGCTTTTAGATAAACTTATAGATGAACAATGTGAGAGAAATCAGGGGCTAACCCTTGTTTAGGCTTTAAATCCAAGCTTGCAAGAATGAAACCCTAATTATTACAAGGAAACCCTAATCCTTCCTTTCATTGCTTCTATCACATTTTAAATGTTAACAATGCTTTAAATTCATCTTGTCGGTATCTTAGATATGATGTGTGATTGCTTGTATGTGTTATAGAAAAGTTTGTATGGATTTATTAAAGGGGTGTTTTTGAGTCGTGGCTTATAGGAGCACAAAGGGAGAGATATTTTTGATTTTTCTAAGTGTTAAGTGTTATGTGAACTCATCTCTTGCAATCTATAAGTATTATACATGTAGGAATAGTCAAGGAGACACCATGAGGGTTTTTTAGGAAGTCTTGGTCAATGTATGGAGAGGTATGGCTAGGCTTAATGGCAAGTGATGTTTAAAAGACCAAGTGGTGATATGTAAGATATTTCTTTGTATCTTTAATCCTATAGTCCGGTTTTATTTGTATATTATGTGATGTTTATTTTGTAAATTTAGGTATTGGGTATATTTGTTGTATTTGTTGAAGTGTAGAAAAGTTTTTGGTGGTTCGGTATGCCTAATGCAATTTATCGCGAATCTTATTATCACTTTACATATCCGAATAAAACATAAAATGAACAAAGACCATAATTATTCTCAAAAATTATTATTTAATACTTGGTTGATGTAATAATTTAATCCGGCTGATGCCATTTACACTTGAACGATAATATTTAGCGTAGCGATTTACTTAATGTTTACGATTTTTAAAGCAAAGCGCCCGTCAATACAAATGATAATTGTGGATTTATTGACGGCTGCGTAAATTGGACCCTAAAAACATGGGGTGTTATTGTTCCCCCTAGTTAACGTGACGCGTTGTCCTCATGGCTTAAAGACGCGACGCACTAGTCGTCGGTGCGGTCTTTGATGAAAAGATTTGTGGTATTTCTTCTGGAATTGATCTCGCGTTCCCACGTAAAACTCTGGACCTCGCTTGGAGTTCATTCGAACCTGACTATGGAATGCACGCACTTCGCTTCAAAACGTGTAAAACTTCTGGTCCTATGATCTCAACGGGTTCCTTCATCAAACTGAAGCTTGTTCAACAAATGAGTCATACCAACGGAAATGGCTAACGGTTCGTCGACACTTAGCTTTTTTCAAAATTGGATACATGAAATGTATTGTGAACCCTGCTTAGCTCTTCTGGAAGCTCGAGCTTGTAAGCAAAATCTCCAACCTTTTCTAACACCTTGAATGGTCCAACATACCTAGGATTCCAACCTTCCCCCGTTTGACAACGTAACGACCCTTTCCAAGGCGGAAAACTTTAAGCATAACTTTATCCCCACCTAAAATTCCATCGATTTAAGCTTTAAAATCCGCGTAAAAACTTATTTTATTCGATAGCGGACTGCTTGCATTTCTCTGCTTGATTTGTTACGTTATTCTCAGTTGTTTCTTGCATTAGTTTCTAAGACCATGTGAGTTAATACTTATCCAACCTCGGCCCAACAAACGTTTGTAGAATGACAATTTTCGACACGTTAAATAAAGTTGCTTCAAAGGGTGCAGCTTTATGCTAGCGTGATAGCTATTGTTATAGAGAACTCGACTAATGGTAAAATGGTTAAAACCAAACCCCATTCACAAAGTCGATTGAATCACAGCACGCCAACATATCCTTGATAGTTTGAATTGTCCTCTCGCTTTGTCCGTTCTGTTTTGTGGATGGTTAGCTAGTAATCATATCAGACTGGGTCCTAAAGCATTCTGAAGTGACCTTTAGAAATTTGATGACGAAACTAGGGTCACGTTCATATAATAAGCGAGCGATGTTTTTCATGCCTACGTATTGTGACCCCTCCTTTTTAGGTACATTCTTGCAAGTTTATCCATCGGATACAGTCTCTACTCATTGGTACATATATTGCTGGATTTAGTGAGTCGGGTCAACAATCACCCATAATAGTTCATAGGCCTTGTGACGACTTAGGAAGCTTCGTGACGAAATCCATAGTGATATTATCCCACTTCCATTGAGGTATATCAGGTTATACCAACAATCCTGATGGTCTTTGATGTTATGCCTTGACCTTAGAAATAGGTCAAACACTTGCAAAACATAGGTAGGCGATGTCGGCTTTCAATATTGGGCCACCAATATTAGCTATTCATATCTTGTACTCTTGTCGAAAAAAAAAAAAAAAAAAAAAAAAAAATAAAAAAAAAAAAAAAATAAAAAAAAAAAAAAAACAAAACCCCGATGAATAAAGTATTTTGACTTGTGGGACTCGTGCATAATCACAGTCCTCAAGTCGCCATAACATGGTAACCAACTCCTACCATTGAAGCATAGAGTTCCCATCCGCATTGCTGGTTCCAACTTTTCTTTTTATATTTCTCCGGATCCTTTGCATTTTCATGCAACCACTGCCTCAACATCTTCGTTTCTTGATGTTCTCGGTTTTCGTGCTTCAAGTCTGGGGAATTCAAGATTTGTTTGGGAAGATCCAAGCCAATAGTCATGACTAAGGCTCAAACTCTTAATGGTTGATCTCTCTCCTTCCTGCTTAGAGCATCAGCAACAACGTTTGCCTTTCCCAGGTGATAATGAATCTCACAATCGTAATCACTAAGCAACTCCAACCAACGACGTTGCCTCATGTTCAACTCTTTCTGGTTAAGAATGTGTTGTAGACTCTTATGATCAGTGAACACCGTGCACTTGGTTCCATACAGGTAGTGCCTCTAAATCTTAAGAGCGAACACTACTGCTCCAAGTTCTTAAAGCTGAGTCATATAAGTTCTTCTCATTAATCTTCAGTTGGCTCGTGGATGCATAAGCAATTCACCTTTTCTCTTTGCCATTATTACACAGCGCCCAAACCCTTCTTTGAAGATCGCGGTATGCCGAGATAAAATCTTTGCTTCTTCAGGTAATGGCAGGATTTAGTGCACTGCATAATTTCTGCTTCAAAACTGTTGAAAAGATGCTTCCTTGTTTTTCACCCCACTAAAACTTCGCATTCTTCGGGTGAGCTTGGTAATCGGTTTGGCGGTTGCTTCAAAAACCCTTAAATGAATCTTCGTAATACCAGGCAAACCTAAAAATTGACGAATCTATGTTTGGTGACTTAGGAGATGCCACAATCTTTTAATGTATTCGATTTGGCCAAGACTCCAAGTGGAATTGCCCTCACTATCAATCACTGTGACAAGGAATGTACTTTAGGAATCAAAATTCACACTTGGGAAAATTTAGCATACAATTTCTCTTTCTTAAGATATTAATATAGAATTAGCTTAGGTGCTCTTCGTGTTCTTGCTTGTTTCTTTGAATATTTCAGAATATCGTTCAATAAAGACAATCACGAAATTTATCCAAAATAAGTTTGCACACCCGATTCATAAGGTCATAAATATGCAGGTGCGTTTGTCAAACAAATGGCATAACTTGATTGAAATTTCATAATTGCGTACACGAGTCCTACATAAGCGGTTTTCGGAATGTCTCTTCTCGAACCCTCAGTTGGTTGATACCGACCTTAGCAGGTCCATCTTCAGTAGACACTCGACCCTTTCTGAAGCTGAACAAAATAAATCATCAGTTCTTGGGAGCGTGATAACGGTTCTTTCTCCGGTTAGTTTATTCAATTCCCGGTTATCAAGTGCAAATCCAGAATGATCCGTCTTTCTTCTTGACAACAAGACCATACCTCCTAGGGTGAGGAATTAGGTCTTATAAGCCTTTGTCAGATTGTTTCTTATAGTTTACTCTGACAAATCTTTCATTTTAGAAGGGTGCCAATCGATAAGGCGTCCCGAAGCTACGGTGTTGCAGCACCAGGTATCAAATCTGATTTGAAATTCCACCTTGTCGATGTCCAGAGGAAGACCTGGAATGGTCTGTAGGCACAAGACTTAAGAAAATCTTGAACTATGGTACATCCTCCAAGTCGCTTATTCTCCGACTTGTCTTCAACATCCTTTGTATTAACTATGTGCCAAAAAAGACTGGACATCCTTTTAGCATGTATTCTTGTGTTTTGGTGTACGAGATAATGTGCAGACGAGCCTCGTGTCCCTGGTTGCTTCCATCACCGTGAACAATTAGAGTTTCATTTCCCAGGGCGATCGACGAATCTTACTCGCAAACATTAATGATTGCTTGGTACTTTGCAAACCTAATCCATACCAATTATTGCGTTGATTGAAATCTACCATTTTTTACGGCATTAATTTATGTTGAATGGGTGGTTTAGGAGATTTAATGTTCAACCCTAAGGATAGTGTTTAACCCAATTATCCTCCCGTCAGCTAGTTCGACATCATATTAAGGTGTTCTAAGATGAATGGCTCTCTATCCATTTGGAATAAAAGCGGTAGACACAAAACTCCTATCGGCACCAGTATCAAATAATATAGAAGCATAGCGGTTGTTGAGAAGGAACGTACCCGTTACGACGTTAGATTCTGGGTTTGTCCCTGCATGTCCCACCGCATACACTTTGGCTAGAGCCCTGTCATTACCAACTTGATTTCTATGGTTTTTTTGTTTTCAAACTTTGTAACCATTCCCTCTGAAAGTATTTGAACTCCACACTCAGAAGCAAGTTCGATGGCAGGCATGACCCAGTGCCCCTCTGATTGTTAGCATTGTTGGCATTTCCCGCACTCCTACAGTCACGGGCAAAATGGCCAAAATTTTGTTCATTTTGTGGCATTTTGGAGCACACGGACCGTCGTGGTGATAGTTGCATTTAGCGCATAGGGTTTTAGATCCCTCGTATGGCTTCTTTTCACCAGTCCCTGCAGTATAAGCCATGCCTCGTGTTTGCACTCTTGTTCTGCTTGTTGTTGGCTTTTGATTGTTTCAGGGGAAGTGTTTTCAAACTTCCTTTTTGTTCTCAGCCTGTCTCTTTCTGCTATGGTGCTTGACTTTCTTATCCATTAGTTCAGTTGGCCATTTCAACTGCCTCTTGCAGGGTTTCGGCTTTGATGTACAATTTTCCCATATGGATAATGTCAGGTAATCTTGCCGTCGTACCTTTCAATCTTGTCTGACTCCTTAGGAGGAACATCCTTAAACACACAGGCATGCTAGTTTCCTGGAAAACTGGTTGTACTCCTATCACATCAGTACCCTTTCACATTTCAAATTACATGATTCAGCCTCGAGCTTTTGCATCTCGTTCCTTGGACAGTACTTATTCAGTTTATTTTCTTTCTCAGATTGGCCCAATGTCATTGCATATGCTACATCATGACTGGACAGTCAAAACTCGGGAAATTCCACCATGTTAGTTGCACCTGCTAGCAAGAGGTAAATGTGGAAAACTTAATATGATTTTCCCAGAGCAGTTTTGCATATGCATAAAAATAGTCTCCTTCCTTTTGAACCATTGAGTTAATCTCAAAAACTCCCTCCAGTGCCTTTGAAATATAGAGCGTTTGCACTTCTAAAGTCTTGGTAAGTGCATTCTCGAGAACGCCGCCTTCTAGTCTCCTCCTAGCCTCCGTTCCCAAAGTGTGGCTGCATCGCCATTCCTGTTTGCTTCACATGTTGCCAAAGAGCAGTGACTCCTTGGTCTTCATTGCTGAAGTTGGGCAATTAGTGACGATGTGGTGGTTGTTGCTGTTGTGGGCTGGGGTTGTGTGACTGGTGTTGACTTGCGGCCTCGTTTTTGGTTGCCATTTTTTCAATCACAAGAAAATACAATACCTATTAGATTTCATAAAATATAACCATGGACATGACATATACATGATAAAATATAAAGTGTGATCACACAATCAAACAGTGAATAATATACAACTGAATTTGTATCAACCATGATATAACCAAATCGACTGTTCGTTCAGTAACAAATTCTGATTACAGACGTTGACACAATACAAACCATTCCATTTAATTTAATTGGAAAACCATACATGAATGGTCAGATACAAAATGATCATAACGATTAGGTTACAAAATAACATAACAAACTAAAGCCTTACTAGTAGGGATTGAAACCCGTCAATACTAGTAGGCCATATTACAAAATGATAGCCATAACTGAATCTAGGAACTGCTTACCTGCTTTCTCTGGTAGCTCTGGCTTCGTGCTGACTCAACGGGTCCAGTTGTCCTGTGTGCGTTTATTGTCCTTTGTAGTTATGTCATATGTCCCTGTAAGTATGGTTTACATGTCCTTGTAATGACTTGCATCACGTTAATTGTCTGTATAAGCTGCTGTTGTCGGGTATGATTAGCTATCCTCAACTCTCTCATCTCTGCAGATCTCCTCTGGTCTGACTTCAGCATCTTTGAAGTCACAGCCTTTCTCCTGCGATCAGTAGCATGCAACTCTCTAATCTCTGACATCTGACCCAGTAACAGGGGATCTAGTGGCGCAGTGCCAAATAACCTCTCCGTGGCAAGATCACTCGCATACATCGATGCCTCCAAGCATCTTGGGACAATCTAGCTCTGTCTCCATCTGATGACATGTTTGGCATGTGGTTCATCTATCTATAAACAACATATTGACACCGACCAGCTAATTGTTGTCTTGACTATGCATCATCGTCTAACCTCGATAATAAATCTCAGTCGTGGTCTTGCCTAACCCTAGTCTCAAATGCTGTCATATGTTGACCCAATCCGTGTCAGTACTAAATGGTGCCCCTGCAGGGTCTCAAAACTTCTCATCCCACGTGTCGGGGATCCCTATCCAAATCATCTCTCCACATCACGCTGATCTCCCTATCCATAGTAGCTGATATACAAAGCCATAGTATGCCCTATCTAAGTCCTCTAGTCTGTCTATGGCAACAGCAGCAAGATGTGCCTCTCTCTACCTCTGTAATCTAGGACCATTGAATGATACCTAACCTCTTCCAAGGTGGAGGTAACCTTGGGTCTGTCCTCCCTACGACTAGCAGAGGGTAGTAGCAATGGTGGTGATGAAGTAGGAACTGATATGGGCAAGGGTGGTGGTATCCCTGATGATGGTGCATTGACTCTAATGGGGGGAGTAGTATGAAGGGTGGTGGTAATGTAGAATTGGGAAGTAGATGCGGCCTCAACTCTTAGTCAGTTCATTGTAGATCGATAGCCCATATGAACGAATGGGGCTAGGATGGTGGTGATGGAGTAACATAGGCACTTGGTGGATGATACTGGTAGTTGTCGGTGATACTGGTTAGTGATGGATGATGGTTATCGAGGGTGTAGGTAGAGAAGGTATTCCTGGGGAAAGTGGTGAAGAACCATCGGGAGAGTCGGTAATGATGGTGGAGTGTATAGCGAGAGTCTAGTATAAATATGCATCAGACCATACATGGTGTTGGTACTGGAGAGCTATGGAATAGAAAACTAGCTATCATACGATATGCAGGGTGTGTGGTGGTGTGGCCGCAGACTTCATCGTCTCGTACGGCTTTGTCTCCTGCCGCCAGTTGGGGCCTTGATCAGTAGCTGGGTAAAAGCAACAACTACTGAGTCGGCAGGAGTTGGTGCTCTCTCCTACTCCTCATCCTTATTAGCCTCCATGTCAAACATCATCATCATCATCACTCCTCTTGATGCGCTCATCCTAATCGTCTCCGTCATCTCCTCCATCAACAGAATAGTCAACAGGATCCTCCTCGGGGTCCTCATCGTCATCCTCCTCCGGGTCTGCCTTAGGATCGGAACTCCGGGACATAGTCAGGTGACTAAGCAGTGGGTGAGGCATCCTCAGCATATGGCTAATCCTCAGCAACAATCTCATCATCAGCATACTCTGGGCCTGGAACATAATCTGGCAAAGGTGGTGCCTGCTCTGGCTCCTCAGGGCCAGGCACGTAATCTAGAGAGGGTGGGGACTAAAGAGCGGCCTCCACGTATGGGTCCTCTGGTATCCAAGGCGCTCAAGGTTACCTCGTGGATCATCAGCTCTCGTGTGTCCTATGTCTGATAACCCTCTAATGGGTTGGAAACATCCGTGTTGTAACCCCAGATTCCCATCACGAATCTGCATGACTGAATCTGAAAATTTCAATTAGCTCTATATTAGTATTTAATATAAGACTATATAGTAATATACTTTTATATAATAACTTGTATATCATTATGAATTGCATCTAGGCCAACCAACTAATGCAACAAGTAGTGTATGTTATGAATGTATGCATCGTATGTATGTCACCTGTAAAAACCCCTTTGGTATGAATTCTGATATTTGAAAACGGTTATAGTCAAGCATAAACATTTGACTGGTCTCGATAACCTGGTTCTCTATAACCTTGGCTCTGATACCAATCTGTAACACCCCCAAATTGGGTCGCAGCGGAATAAGGGTTCGGGGCGTGTTACTTCTCAGATAAAAAACACAAGATATATATAGAACGACCAAAAAGTCATTTTAAAACTGATACATTAGATTTAACAAATGTTTGGTACAAATAGCCCGAAGCTTTAACTTGGTCATTGTTATTATTACAAAGATACTGGTTCACAACACATGAATTTCCCAAGACATAATGCAACCATATTTTTAGCATGACATCCCAAACCAAAATCACCAATGTATCCTTGGCACCTTATGCTTACTGGTCTCCTGAAAAACATTGCTTTAAAACGTCAACAATAATGTTGGTGAATTCATAGGTTTGATAAATCATATATTGTAGGACCACAAGATTTCCCAAGTGTATGATAATGCAACAGATGCAGACATCATATAAATGTAATTACGTTGCCCTAAGCTCATGACACTGAAGCTCGACATAAATGAATACCATATAAATGGCCTACATTGCCCGTGATGATGTTCTAACCCGCAACATCCTATGTTCGACATGGTATACGTTCGTTTGCCCAGTGATAGCTAATCACCCGAACGGGGATGTCAATCCCAATAGATCTATTCATAACATTCGCGCTCACAATCCAGTAACTGACAGTTCATGATAATGGGCTCAACTAGGGTTATCGCTACTTAGGCAACACGTAATCATAATATAAAACTTAACCACTTGTGTCCAATTATAAAACATTGCATGTTTCTCACCCCAAAAACTTGTAAAACAAATCATGTAAAACGTGGGGCTATGAACTCACCTTGAGTGAGCGAATATCAAGTATATCACAAATAATGCGTCACGCAAATCGTCAGATGCAACCTATTTAATTTAAGGTCGTATAAGTACTAATCACATTGTGTAACTACTACCATATATCATTCTATATAGCTAATCACCATCTAATTGTTTTGGTAAAATTGTGTTTAATAAGTTAAAACGTTTATAATTTCCGTTGTAGTAAAACTGGCGTAACTTTCGCGTTTCAAGTCCGTTTCTTGCGTTTCTTATGTCCACGTTTTCGTATTAAGCCGAGTTATCAATATTTGATATTTTCATATTTTTAGTCCCCTGATGAACAGTACTTTTTACTGTTCACACCAGTTATAAAGTTATTTTTGTAGTTTTAGTTATCGTAAAACCCGTAAACGTCGTATTTTATTCGTTATAGCTCCGTTTTTAGCGATTCTTTCGAGCACGTTCTCGTAATTGAAAGTTCTATTTATTTATGAGGTTTACAAAAATAAATGTTTCTGTCATGAACAGTAACTTTTATAAAAATGGTTTTATAAAAGTATTTTTATGCATTTTAAGTATATAAACTCGCGAAATTCATAACTTCTTCGTTTTTAATCGAAAAATTATGATTCTTATCATTTTGGAATCCTAGAAATGTGTATAATCTGTTAAAAACATCAAACTTTCTGTTTTGTATAATTTTTATAAAAGTTATTTTATAAACCCGTTTAATTAACGTATAACTCGTAATTAGCGTATCTTTTTCGTTATTAATCCGTTTTTCGAGTTTCTTATCTTTTTGGAATCGTCGTGAGGTGTATTATCTTTATAAAACATCAAACTCACTGTTTGAAATTCGAAATCCAAACAGCCCCTTTATGTTCTATATGTATACTTTTATATAAGGCTTGTTTTATGTACTTTTTACCTTTGTAAATTTACCACAAGTCTTCCACCTCACTTTATATCATAAGTCATATATATAATAAAGTCCATAAGTCCATAGTTTGTCCATTTGTCCAAGTTAACAAGGTCTTAATCTCACTTTTAATCAAAACTTATTAAAGAAACCCTAATTTAACAAGTTTACATATGAACTTTTTATACATTAACCAAGTGTGTACAAGAGTTATACTTCCATTATAACCTTATTTTAGTATTCATATAACATAAACAAAAGTCCATGAACAAGATTAATAAGTCATTTGCAATACTTTTACTTGTAACATATTAAGTAACCTTGAAAACCCTAATTTGTATATATTCATTTTTACACTTAACCAACATGGTATAACACTTATAGATCCATTTTAACATGATATTATCAATATCACAACATATGTAAAAGTGTACAAAATGATGATCACAAGTAAAAACTCTTTTTACATGATTAAAAGTCCTAGAACAAATCCATAATTATAAGTAAATAAAATCCTTTTTACATGTTAAAAAGTCCTAAATGGTGATTTTTGATATAAAGGACTCAACATATATGGCAATACATAACTTATGAATGAAAGATAAAGGTGCTAGATAAACTTTAATGTGAATGATGATGTTGAGAAATAAGATGCTAACCCTTGCTTGACTTAAAAACCAAAGCTAGCAAACCAAGAAATACCTAGTTTTCCATATAAAAACCCTACCTTTCTTTTTTGATAATAATTGAAAATGGTTAACCAATACTTGGAAACATCTTAGAATATCTTAGGAATGATGTGTGTATGTGTGTATGGGTTGTAGAAAATTTTGTATGGTTTGTTTAATTGAGGAGTTTTGAGCCGTAGGTTGAAAGAGAGCCAAAGAGAGTGTTTTTGTTTGATTTTTGGTTAAGTCTTGCTATCTATGTGTTACTTGCATCATATAAGAGTTAGTTGGTAAAAGTTTGAATAATTGTCTTAGGAAAGATTGGAGTCTTAAGGAAAGACCATAGTCTGGTCTTTGGTCAAAGGAACATGCTAGCTAGGTTTTAATGGTTTAGATGTTGTACAAAATCAACTTGCAAGGTTTATTTCATATTTCTTTGTATCATTTGCAACATATCTGGCCATAATGAGATATATATGATATATTTTTGTAAAATTTGAGTATTGGGTATAAATGTGGGTATTTGTTGAAGCGTAGAAAAGTTTTGGTGGTTACAGGAATGCCTAAACGTATTTTTATCGCGAAACGTATTCACTTCGTATCCAATAAAGAATAAAATGAACAAAAGACCATATTTTTCTCAAAATAATTATTTATACTTGATTGATGTAAACATTTAATCATTTGATGGACCGTTTACATTGAATGCTAATTTTTGGCGTGCGCGATTAAACTTATCGTTTACGATTTAAAGCAAACACGTAGAATACAAAAGATTCATTATAGATTTATCGACGTCGTCAATGACTTGAAAACACGGGGTTTTGGAGCACACGGACCGTCGTGGTGGTAGTTGCATTTAGCGCATAGGGGTTTAGATCCCCTGTATGGCTTCTTTTCACCAGTCCCTGCGGTATAGGCCCTGCCAGTGTTCTGTCTCTTGTCTGTTGTTGTTTGCTTTGATTGTTTCGGGAAGTGTTTTCAAACTTCCTTTTGTTCTCAGCCTGTCTTTCAGCAATGGTGGTGACTTTCTTATCCATTAGTTTAGTGGCCATTTCAACAGCCTCTTGCATGGTTTTCGGATTTGATGCTATAATGTTTCCATGGATCATGTCGAGTAATCCGCACGACGTACTTTTCATCTTGACAGTCTCCTCAAAAAAAAATCCTATACACACAGCAGTGCTAGTTCCTGGATAACGTTGGTTGTACCCTATCACATCAGTACCCTTCACTTTCAAATTCCACAATTCAGCCTCGAGCTTTTTTATCTCGTTCCTCGGACAGTTTTTGTCAGTCATCTTCTTTCTCAGATCGGCCCAAGTCATTGCATATGAGCATCATGACTGACAGCATAACATGGGAATTCTCCATATTAGAGCACTGCTAGAGAGTACAATGTGAAACTTAAACATGATTTTCCACAAGGCAGTTGCTTATGCGGAAAACAGTCTCCATCCTTTCGAACCATTAAGTTAATTCAACAACTCCCTCAGTGCCTTTGAAATATATGGTTTTGAACTTCATAAATCTTGGTAAGTGCTTTTTCTCGACAATGCGTTCAGTTCTTCTGCCACCGTTCCCAAGTATCGGCTGTCAGCGCCATTCTGTTTGCATCACGTGCTGCCAAAGCGGCAGTGACACCTTGGTCAATCATTGCCTGAAGTTGGGCATTAGTGACCAATGTGGTGGTGGTTGCTGTCGGGGCTGGGGTTGTTGTAATCGGTGTTGACCTTGTGGCTCGTTTTGGTGGCATTTTCTTCAATCATAAGAAAATACAATACCCGTTAGATTTCATAAAATCATAACCATGACATGACATATACATGTAAATGAAGTGGAGATCACATCCACAGTGTACTATACAACTGAATTGTATTCAACAATGGATATAACCAAATCGACATTCATTTATAAAAACAAATTCTATTCCACCAGATGTGACATAATACAAGCATTCCATATATAAATTGGAAAACATACATGAATGGTTCGGATACAAAATGATCATAACGTTTAGGTTACAAAATAAACATAACAACCTAAACAGCCTAGAATGATTAAACCCGTAATACTAAGTAGGATATATACAATTGACTAGCCATAACATGATCAAATCTATGAACTGCTACCAGCCTCCTCTGGCTGGCTTTGGTTGTGCAGGGACCTGCAGCGGGTCCCTAGCTGTCCAGCTTTACAGTATGGTAACCTGCCCCTGTAGTGCTGCCACCTGTCCCTGTAGCGTGGTTACCTATCCCTGTAATGACTGCATTACTGTCAATGTCTGTATAAGCTGCT
The DNA here is from genome assembly GCA_026074375.1 of Tanacetum coccineum. NCBI lineage: Eukaryota > Viridiplantae > Streptophyta > Magnoliopsida > Asterales > Asteraceae > Tanacetum > Tanacetum coccineum. The sequence continues at coordinate 33,277 of BQNB010014819.1, read as the reverse complement.
GCTGTCGGATATGATCAAGCTTGTCCTCAAACTCTTCATCTCTGCAGATTCTATGTCTGCCTTCAGTATCTCTGAAATCACAGCCTGTCTCCTGCAATCAGCAGCATGCAACTCTCTAATCTCTGACATCTAACCTAGTACGGTAGTGCGCAGTGACATAACCTCTCGCGGGGCCCCCCCCCCCCCCCCCCCACCCACCCCCCCCCCCACAGACTTCACACCCAACCCCCACTCCCCCGCATCCATAGATCGCCTCTAAGCCTCTCGGGACAAATATAGCCTATGTCTCCATCTGAAGACAGGTTTATGCATTTGCTCGTTTGGTCTCTAAACAACATATTGAGCCGACCTGCCAATATCTTCGTCTACTGGACTCTGCCATCGTCTAACTCGTATAAATATATTTGTGTCTTGCATATCCTAGTCTCAAATGCTATCATATGTCGACCCAAATCCGTGTCAGTACTAACTGGTGCCCCCTGAAGTGTCTCAACTATCTCGTCCCACAAGTCGGTGATCCTAAATCCAACCTCTCTCTCTGGATCATACCTGATCTCCCTATCCATAGTAGCTACAAAGCCATAGTCTGCTCTAAGACCTCCAGCCGGTCTAGCAGCAGCAGCAGATGAGCTCTCTCCTACCTCGTATCCAGGACCAAGAGCGATACCTAACCTCTTCTGAGGTGGTAAGGTAACCTCGGGTCTGTCCTCCCTACGACTAGCAGAGGGTAGTAGCAATGGTGGTGATGAAGTAGGAACTGATATGGGCAAGGGTGGTGGTATCCCTAATGATGGTGCATCTGGTCTGGTGGGGGAGAGTATGAAGGGTGGTGGTAATGGTAGAGAATGGGAAGTAGATGCGGCCTCAGCTCTCATCCGGATCATCTGATAGCCCAATGAATGAATGGGGCTAGGAGGTGGTGCTGGTGATAACACAGGTGAGGGTGGTGATAGTAGTAGTGATGGAGAAGGTATCTGGGGAAGTGGTGAAGACCATGGGGAGAATGGTGATGATGGGATAGGGGGTGGGGGGGGGGGGGGGGGGGGCGGGGGGGGCGGGGGGGGGTCGGCTGGAGTTGGGGAATAATAGCAAGACGTTCTGGAAACCTCTTATCAGAAACATACTGGTGTAGGTACTGGAGTTGGAATAGAAATCCTAGCTATCATACGATATGCAGGGTGTGGTGGTGGTGTGGCCGCAGACTCATCAGTCTCGAACGGCTCTGTCTCCTCCGCAGATAGGGCCTGATCAGTAGCTGGTAAAGCAACAACTACAGAGTCGGCAGGAGCTAGGTGCTCCTCCTCCTCCTCATCATCATCGGCCTCGATGTCCATGTCATCATCCTCATCATCCTCTGATGACCCCTCCTCATCATCGCCGTCATCTCCTCCATCGGCAGGATAATCGACAGGATCCTCCTCGGGGTCCTTATCGTTATCCTCCTCCGAGTCTGCCTCAGGATCGGACTCCGGGACATAGTCAGGTGACTGAGCAGTGGGTGAGGCATCCTCAGCAACAATCTTATCATTAGCATGCTTTGGGCCTGGAACATAATCTGGCGAAGGTGGTGCCTGCTCTGGCTCCTCAGGGCCAGGCACGTAATCTGGAGAGGGTAGGGCCTGAAGAGCGGCCTCCACGTATGGGTCCTCTAGCATCCTAGACAGCTCAAGGTACTCGTGATCATCGGTTCTCGATGATCCTATGTCTGATAAACCCTCAAATGGGCTGGAAACCTCCGTGTATGTAACCCCCGATTCATCCGAATCTGACATGACTGAATCTAAAAATTCAAAATAGCTTATATTAGTTATTTATTTATGATCTTATAGTAATATACATTTGATATCCTAACATGTATATCAATTATGAATGCATCTAGTCCAACCAACTAATGCAACAAGTAGTGTATGCATGAATGTATGCACATATGTATGTCCCGTGTAAAACCCCTTTGTATGAATTCGATGTTTGAAAATGGTTATAGTCCAACAAATTTTTTTGACCTGGTTCTTTATAACCTTGGATCTTGATACCAATCTGTAACACCCCTAAATTGGGTCGCATTGGAATAAGGGTCCGGGGCGTGTTACTTCTCAGATCAATAACACAAGATGTATATAGAACGACCAAAAAGTCGTTTAAAACTGATACATTGGATTTAACAAAGTATTTGCTACAAATAGCCTGAAGCTTTAACTTGTTCATCATTATTATTACAAAGACACTGGTTCTTAACACATGAATTTCCCAAAAAATAATGAACCATATCTTTGAGATTGACATCCCAAATCAAAATCACCAATGTATCCTTGGCACCTTTAGCTTATGATCCCCTAAAAAAATTTTGCTTTAATGTCAACAAGAATGTTGGTGGGAATTCATAGGTTTGATAAATCATATATTGTAGGACCACAAGATTTCCTAAGTGTATGATAATGCAACAGATGCAGACATCATATAAATGTAATTACGTTGCCCTAAGCTCATGACATTGAAGCTCGACATAAATGAATACCATATAAATGGCCTACATTGCCCGTGATGATGTTCTAACCCGCAACATCCTATGTTCGACATGGTATACGTTCGTTTGCCCAGTGATAGCTAATCACCCGAACAGGGATGTCAATCCCAATAGATCTATTCATAACATTCACGCTCACAATCCATAACTGAAAGTCATGATAATGGCTCAAATAGGTTTATTGTGCCTACTTAGGCAACACGTATTAATAATATAAAACTTAACACTTGCTGTCCAGTTATAAACATTTGCATGTTTTCTCACCAAAAACTTGTAAAACAAATCATGTAAATCGTGGGGATAATGAAACTCACTTGAGTGAGGTATGTCAGTATATCACAGATAATGCGTCCCGCAAATCGGTCAAGATGCAAACTATTTAAATTATAGGTCGTATAAGTACTAATCACGTATGGGTAATTACTATCATGCATAAATTCTATTAGCTATTCAACATCTATTGTTTTGGTAAATTAGTTTAATAAGTTAAATCATTTATAAATTGCGTTGTAGTATAAAAGGGCTGGAACTTTCGCGTTTTAAGCTCGATTTTGATGTTTCTTATGCCCCACGCTTTCGTATTAGGACGAGTTATCATAATTTGACATTTTCATATTTTTAATCCCCTGATGAACAGTACTTTTTACTCTTCACACCAGTTATAAAGTTATTTTTTTATAGTTTTAGTTATCGTAAAAAACTCGTAAACGTCGTATTTTATTCGTTATAGCTCCGTTTTTAGCGATTCTTTTGAGCACGTTCTCTTAATTGAAAGTTATAATGATTTATGAGGTTTACAAAAATAAAAGTTTCTGTCATGAATAGTAACTTTTATAAAAATAGTTTTATAAAAGTATTAATTGTCGTAAACTTGCGAAATTCATAACTCATTCGTTATTAATTGAAATTTTTCGTTTCTTATCATTTTGGAATCCTAAAAATATGTGTAATCTGTTAAAAATACTAAACTTGCTGTTTTATATAATTTTTATAAATTGTTTTATAAAAATTCTTTTATAAATCCGTTTATTTATCGTATAACTTGTTTTTACCGTAACTTTTTCGTTATTTATCCGTTTTTCAAGTTTCTTACATGTCCGGATTCGTCTTGAGATGTAGTATTTTATAAAAATATAAAATAAATATATTTTTATACGAATTTTTGGCAGAAAGTTGTGATGACTTTCTTAAGTCCATATTTAACTTTTATTTTCATACTTTCAACTTTGTAACTTTACCACAAGTCTTATTATTATACCATATTAATGTTATATGTGTTACATATAATAGTCAATAGTCCACATTTTATCCATTTGTCCAAGTTTATGTCATTAATAACCACTTATAAACCCATAACTTTCCTAAAAGTAACTTAAATCATAGTTTTATACATAAACCATTTTTTACACAATAACATGAGTGTACAAGTCTTTCCTTCTTTTAAATCTTTATTTTAGTGTCCATTATTTCATGACTAAAAGTCTATAAAAACAAGTTTACATGTAATTTGCATTACTTTTACTTGTATCATATTTAAGTTAACTTTATTAACCAATAAATGTGATTTATCCATTTTTACACCAAACAACATGGTACAATCTTTTACATCCATTTTTATCATGATTCTTTAACATAATAACATGTTTAAAGTAAAACAATCCATAATTATATGTTAATAATCCTTCTTTACATGTTAAAAAGTCCTAAATGGTGATTTTGCTATAAAGACTAACATATGCATAAAACTCATGAAATGAAAAGATAAAGGTGCGAGATAACCTTAATGATGATGTGGTGTTGAGAAATAAGAGCTAAACCATTGCTTAGACTTAAAACCAAAGCTAGCAACCAAGAAAACCTTAGTTTTCCATATAAAACTTTACCTTTCCTTTTCTTGATAAATACTTGAAAATGGTTAACCAATGCTTGGAAACATCTTATAATATATTAGGAATGATGTGTATATGTATGTATGGGTTGTAGAATAATTTTGTATGGTTTGTTTAATTGAGGAGTTTTGAGCCGTGGGCTAAACAAGGAGGAAAAGGGAGAGTATTTTGAGTTTCTTTGCTAAGTCTTATGAGAATAGATGGCTTATTACTTGCATGCATGTATATATGATATAAGACTAGTCAAGGAGACATAGGGAGGGTCTTTAGGAAGTCCATGGTCTTAGTCCTTGGTCAAAGTTTGAAGAAATTGAATACATGTTCCCTAATAGTTGAGGTTATCCCATGAAATCAAAGAGGTATGTTTTCTTATGAGATTTTCTTGTATCCTCTTGACCATATCCGGCCATATACACATATACATGACATATTTTTGTAGTTTTTATGTATTGGGTATAAATGTGGGTATTTGTTGAAGCGTAGAAAAGTTTTGGTGGTTCCGGGAATGCCTAAACGTATTTTATCGCGAAACGTATACACTTTACGTAACCAATAAAAATAAAATGAACAAAGACCATAATTATTCTCAAAATAATTATTTAATACTTGATTGATGTAAACATTTAATCGTTTGATGCCCGTTTACATTGAACGCTAATTTTTGGCGTACGCGATTAAACTTAACGTTTACGATTTAAAGCAAACACGTACAATACAAAAGATTCATTGTAGATTTATCGACGTCGTCAATGACTTGAAAAGACGGGGTGTTATAGTGTCGGCATCTGCTCATTCCTAGTATCCAAACTACCCATTGCATAAGTTCCGACCAATGTATGATCAGTGTGATCATCATTGTCTTTCTCCTTAGCAGCATCATCCGTTTTCTCAATATCGTCATCTTTCACTTCATCTTCATCCTTCTTATCATTTTTCATTTTAGTACCATCATCATCATCAACACCTTCTGGGTTTTCCTTATGACTCCTTGGCTCTATCCTAGTACCGGAATCATCAACATCATTAAACATAGAATCAGCAAACTCACTTGCATATGATTCTTCATCTTCTTCACCTTTAACCATCTTTTCAATTTCCTCCTCATCCAGTTTCTCTTGAACTTTAGCAATATTCTCTTGAGCTTTAGCGGCTAGAGCAATTTTGTATAAAGTGAGACTTAGAAGGGTTGCTTCAGCCATTTCATCCCTCTCTTTGTCATCACCTGGAGGTGGAATCGGAGTATTGCTTTGCTTCTTTTTCCTAATGGTTACTTTGAGCGATTTTCAAGGTGAACTTGTTTCTCCAGCACTTTGCTTCCTCTTCTTCCCCTAAGGACTAGCAGCAGTAAGGGTAGGTATCCTATGGGCTCTAGGTGTAGACCTATGCGTTCCTTGGGTAGAAACAACCGATTGTGGTTGATTCATTAGAACAACTACGTTCACAGACACCGTCTCATACTCCTTATAGTGATCAGTGGCACGGATCTCCTCAGTCAAGAATGCATCCAATATTAGCACCCCTCGAACTGTCACATTCCCCGTAGTATAAACACTCACCAACGAAATATCATCCATGATAGAATGATAATATTCTTCTAATCTCGGAGAAATGGATGGATATTTCTTCATCAAATCAATAATTATGATTTTTGTGAAGTGAGGGTACTGGATGACACCCTTCTTATGAAATACACAATTCATGAAATCCCACCAGAGAAGAGCAACATAATTAACATTTATTTGATTGACCACGACATGAAATAGTTGAAGAATGTTGATCTTTGTTTGATCATGTCCTGATGTTCTTGTGGTCAAGCAGCGGTTGAACACCTTGAACATGGTCTGCCATGGTTGAGCAAGAAACTTCGTATAGAAGGCACTCACTTTATCAACAACACCTTGATAGCCAACCCTCTGCATGAAAGATTCAATAATCTTTATGGTGGCAGGTGCGACAAATGGATTGTCTCGAGTTTCCACTGGCAGATTGAGAGTATCACGAAACATATCAACATTATACACAATCTCTTGTGTATCCAGCTTGAATCTGATAGTATCCTTGGTGTCAGGCACCTTGCTAACTGTCTTCCAGAATTGTTATAGGTACCCGGCTGGTAGGGGTGAGCAGAAAAAACTGAAAAAAACAAAACCGAACGAAAACCAAAAACACCGAACCAAAAAACCGACCGAAACTAGAAACCGATGGTTCGGTTTTTAATTTTTTAAAAACCGAAAGATTTCTGTTCGGTTTCGGTTTTTGTTCAAAAATCGAACCGTAAAAACCGAATCGAACCAAACCAAACCAGTTTTAGAATAATATATAATTAATATAATATAAATAAATAAATGATAACTAAAAATTTTAAATTCATATTTATTTTATGGATGAAATGATTATAATATATATTATCTTAATGTTTATATATATATGTTTGTCGTGTACGTATGTTTACTTGACAATATATCGTTACAATGACAATAATCATACTATGTGTATTTTCACATGCATGTGTGTGTCTCTCATTTATATGTGAAAAAAATTATTAGACTCATATTGACAAAAAAAATTAAAAAAATAACCAATTTTCTATGTAAAACATATTTATTAATATAAATTAGCAACAACCAAATTTAAACGATTTGAAACCGAAAAAACCGAAAACCGAACCGCAAAAACCTAGAAACTAGAAAAAACCGAACCGCCAAAAACCGAGCGGTTTTGGTTTTTGGTTTTATAAAAACCGAATATTTCGATTTGGTTTCGATTTTAGCCAAAAACCAACCCAAACCGAACCGTGTACACTACCGGCTGGAACATCGACAGTAGCAGTAAGAGCATAACTCAATGGATGATCAAGTAAGATCTGTCCCACTATCTTTCATTCGGGTAAGCATGGGATACTTTGGAGCACAGCATAATTGTTTCATCTCCCAATGCTTTGGAATTTGGGGACAAGTTGAGCAGCTGGAATGATTTGTTGAGCCATGTGGAATACTGTATAATGACATGAAGTGATTAGTGAAATGAGATATAGTTTATGTAAAACACATTTGTATAACCCTTACACTTTTTTGAGATCTATATGTTCTAATTTAGTCCTTTGACTATTTGACTTTTTTCAGTTTCGTTTGAACAATTACCGTGTTGATGGTGGTGAATCTAAGTTGATCTTGATTGTCTTAGTGATGTGTGCTTGCATTAATCCTTTTTTAGAGGATTTTATCTATGTAATCATGTTCCAGGAGGTTTGTCCTGTGTATAGCTTGAGAGATCTTATAACGAGTCTCGGCACGTCCGTTAATGTTCAAATCGAATATAAGGCAATTTGACTGTGAAATATGTCGTGTAAATAATCAAGATTCATGAAAAAGTATTTTTGAGTTCATTAAAAATACTAAAAAACTTCGGGTAACATTTTAAAGTAACGAACTTTGAGTCTTAAGAGAACCCAACACAAAACGAAGCAATCCCGAGCCCTTGGATTCCCCACCCGTGGTTAAGCCCCATGGGGGACATGTGGGGTATTATTATTTTTTCTTTTGGTCCCCATGTACTAGTATATGCTTATATCTTAAGCCAACAGACACTTCATGCATTTTTTTCATTTCCATCTCAAAAACATTTTTCTTATTTTCTCTCTTGTGTGGCTCGTCCAATTAAAACACACACACACTTAAATTTTTTATAACTTGATCAAGAACATGAAGATTTAGGAGTATTGGGTTGATTCTAGTATTCGGGTTATCATTTAAACAAAGTTGGGTTGTCAGATCGTGTTTTAATTCGCTTTCAAAACCCTCTTTGTAAGTTGATCTTTTCCTAAATATTATTGTACTTTTAGATGTGTTATGATGCATAGATGAGTGTTGTACGGTGCATTTTCTTAAAATCGTAAACTAAAATTTTGAAATAACTAAAAGGGGTGTTCAGTTTGGTTCGAACGAGTGACCTAGGAGATAAGGGTTTACCATTTTGATGTCGTGGTTGCGATGGTTGAAAAACATTTAGATACTATTAGCTTATTTATGGTCTAGCTTAAATAATAAGCTTATGCGGCTTATTAACCTATGAAACTTTCGGTTAAATAAGGATTTATGGAAACATGGTTTTGGTTATTTACTTGTGATATCTTATTTTTGTGTGAGCTTATTTGGTAACTTATCTTGGTATCTAAAAGAACTAAGAAGCTTATTAGCTTATTTAGAAGCTTAATGGATTGTTTTTGGGCTTATTGTGACCCACGACCCAAAAAGCTCAATAACCCGTGGCTTATTGTGGGATTTTTATGGTCCGGTGTATTTTTATGGCATTTGGTTATAGCTTAGTATGACATTTTTTGCCTAACGAAGCTTAATGGTTTGAAAATAAGCTACGAATAGCTTATTTAGACTTAAGGGAGGCCACGGCCCAATAAGACAAACCAAAAATAGGCTTGGTCTTGGTCCGTGAGTGTTGGCTAGCGTCGTGGTTTATTTATCAGACTTATATTCGATACTATATATAATATTGGACCTAAATCGGATCTTAGAATTTAAGAATAACGTTTTAGGCCTTAAGGCCCAATAAGCGAAAACTAGTCGTTTTACGTGGTTAAAACGGACTTTTGAAAGTGAAACATACTTATGTAATTACTTATGTGTAAATTTTTCGTTTGAGGAAACATGTTTCGATAAACCTTGTGAAATATAGATTTTTGGCATTTTGTCAGAAAATGATGAAATTGGGAAAAAGTGTTTGAAATTAAGGTTTGAAACCTTGGAAAACGTTGTGTAAACGAACGAGTCATGCCGAATTTTCATAAAAATCATATACTTAAATTTTACGCAAAACTTACCTTTACGACAAAATAATAATATATTATTATTTTAATGAGTCGACTAAAAGACAAAAAATATATATTTTATAATTATAAAATATAAAACTTCTCCAAGTCATTTAGTATGAATAAACGTCTCTTTTCCTATAAGTACGCACATAATTAAAGTAACTAAGGTTACCGAATGGACCTACTGAAGTATATTCCTAAGTACTTATTATCTGAGTCTCCTTATATTGCTTACCTATTGATACTTAAATAGTATACATATATTATACTAAGGTATGAACTAGAACATGTTATCTTTGAACTAAGTTGTTAACCATCACACCACTGATAACGTTAAGGGTGACCGTACAAGGCATCTGATCTCTATGCATCGACCTTGGAAAAACACTTTTGGAGCGTATATCTAAATTCGAACATTAACTGGATTAGGTCGTGACCGGATGTCGTTGCACTTGCTTGTTTGATCTAGATCTTTGCTACTTATCACCTTCTGCTTAAGGTGAGTTCTCGTATCCTCATTTTTGACTCTTTTTCCGTTGGGGGGAAATGATACTCAAAACTATTTTGAACTTGTTTTCTTACTGTGCGAAACTTTTATCTTTTGGACAATGTTATGTGCTTATGACTGCTATGTAAATGACATGACATTAGTAGAATTTGTATGTGGATCATATGTGGTTTTGTGAGGTATCTTGTGATCTTGTGATCTTGTGAACTTGGGAACTTGTGATCTTTCGCCCTATACATAGCTCCAACTGGTAGGCTTTAGGTGCGTGTGAACTTAGAAGCTTGGATCTTTGGGATGTTTTGGTATCTAGATTAGTGGTGTATCTATAGACCTTCAATAGCATGTGTTGCTACGTTGGTATCTTATCTATTGAATGTATTCACTGTTATATTGCACATTTGTCCACCTTTTGAACTATGGCACAACAACTAGGTTGAAATTAAACCAACGAGCTCACCAACTTTATGTTGACCTTTTCGAGTATCATTTTCAGGTAATGTGTAATTATTAGTGAAGTGTTGTTGCGAGCTTTAGCAGACTATAAGGGTATCCAGTATGGATTAATCTTCTGAGAGACTTGCATTTTGTTATGTTGTTTGACCTTAAGCATTTTAGACTATGTTATCTTCAGACTAGCTTTATCCCCTGCGTGGGAACTTGGTTTGTAACCTTTATGACTATGTGATGTGTTCTTTGACGGATCTTCACCCAAGTGCTACTTGTGGTCGGGGAAATGTCACGACACTTATGTTGAATGCATTTTAGTATTTCTCTATCTTGTATCTTGTGTTGTGATTATCAATTCTTCGTCACATCTCGTAATTCCGCCTAAGTCGGGTGTGACAGATTGGTATCAGAGCCAAGGTTATAGAGAACTAGGTGGTTTGGCATAGACTATAACCTAAGAACCTTCATATAGTTGCATTATAAGATCTATGTGCGCGGTGTTCCGCTTATACTTGCTTTTATGAGATCTATGGTATATAGTATATATAGTAGTAGATAAGTTATTCATTAAAATATGTGAGCTCAATACAGAGTACAACTGGGAAAGGATACGGGTATAAATACGGTGGCCAACGTAGTTATAAAGTATCATGACTCATGCATATTCGATAATATCGTTCACTCAAATCAGTGATGATACCTTAGGATCGTATGTATATATGGATATATATATATATATATATATAATAAATATATAAAATATATCTATATATATTATATATTTAAATTAATATATATATATATATATATATATATATATATATATATATATATATATATATATATAGTATATTAAGACCACCCATAAGCTGACCTTCCCTCCTACCTAATGTTACCCATGTTCCCCCTCGTGTAGATAATGCCGCCAAGGATGACAAGACGAAGTGTAGGCCGATCTACTGCTGCACCACAAGGTGGAGGAACGGGTAGACGAGTTGGTGGAGGAGCTAGAAGAACTAGAGCAACAGTGAGGAGAAATAATGAAAGTATTGGTGAACTTGATGGTCAAGGAAATGACCGAGGTGTTGAGGCAAATGGAGGTGTCGGTGGAGTCCCTGACTTCTCTACAATCATTACTTAACAATTGCAGAACTTACTTCCCACCCTCTTAGCCCAAGTAGGCAGCCAAGATAGTAATCAGGGGAATGGTAGGAATCAAAAAGGGGATGTCGTCAATGACAACATCCAAGGCGATGTTAGGAATGTCATTGTGAGCAACGACTGAAAAGGTTGTACCTATAAGGAGTTCTTAGCTTGTAACCTAAAAAAGTATGATGGTAAGGGAGGTGTTATAGTCTATACCCGTTGGATTGAGAAGATGGAGTCAGTTTAGGATATGAGTGGGTGTGGGGATAACCAAAAGGTAAAGTACACTGCTGGATCATTTGTTGGTAAGGCTCTCACGTTGTGGAACTCTCAGATCCATACACGAATACGAGAGGCCGCTGTCGGGATGTCATAGGAAGACTAAGAATTTGAAAAGAGAGGAATTTTTCCCAGTCAATAAGATGCAAAAACTAGAAACTGAGTTTTGGAACCACACCATTGTCGGGGCTGGCCATGCTGCGTACACTGATAGGTTTCATGAGTTGGCTAGGTTAGTTCCCCATTGAGTTACCCTTGAGAACAAGAGGATTGAGAGGTAACCCTTTACCAAAAAAAGAGGACTGAGAGGTACATTTATAACCTTTCTCCATAGATCTGTAGGATGGTGGCAGCAACGGAGCCAACAATAATTCAAAAGGCTGTGTAGAAAGCTGCTACACTAACCGATGAAGCCATTAGGAATGGATCACTTAAGAAGAACACTAAGAAGAGAGATAACGGTGGAGAGCCTAGTAGGGATAGGAATGTGAAGGATGATCACAAGAGGTCTAGGACTAGTAATGCTTTTGCTACAATTGCAAATCCAGTGAGGAGATAGTACACGAGTACGACACCTAAGTGTACGAACTGTAACCTGCACCACTTGCCTGAGTCGCCTTGTCGAGCTTGTTTTAGTTGTAACCGCGTTGGGCATCTTCCTAAGGACTGTAGAGTGGTACCTAGGATGGTGAACCCAGTGAATGCTGGAAACCCAACTGCTGCTCGTGGAGCATGTTTTAAATGTGGTGGTACTAATCATTTTAAGGCAGCATGTCCTAGATTTAACCAAGCACAAAGACCAGGGGAGGTCGTCCGAACCAAGTTGTGGCTATTGACGGGGGTCAAGGCCGTGGGAACAATGGTAATCGAGCACGTAGAGGAGCGTTCATGCTGGGAGCAGAGGAGGCTCGCCAGGACCCAAACATCGTAACGGGTACGTTCACTCTAAATAATCATTATGCTATAACACTATTTGACTCTGGTGCCGATTATAGCTTTGTTTCCACTGCCTTTACACCTATGTTAGGCATAGAGTCCAGTGACAGATTCAGTTATGAGATTGAAATAGCTAGCTGGCAGCTAATGGAGATCGATAAGGTTATTAGGGGTTGTGAACTAGAAATAGAAGGGCATACCTTTAGCATTGATCTAATATCGTTTGGAAGCGGGAGTTTTGATGTGATCGTAGGAATAGACTTATTGTCTAAACACAAGGCTAAGATCATTTGCCATGAGAAAGTAGTTAGGATCCCACTATGAAATGGCAAGATACTTAGAGTCATAGGTGAAAGACCAGAAGAGAAGGTAAGGCATCTTAGGAGTGCAAAAACCAAGGTACAAAAGGAGGATTTTGTCGTAGTTAGAAACTTTCTCGTGGTATTTCTGGATGATTTATCAGGATTACCACCTAATTGAGAAATCGAGTTTCATATCGATCTAATCCGTAGAGCAATATCGGTCGTGAAATCTCCCTATCGATTGGCACCCTCTGAAATAGAGGAGTTGACGGGTCAGCTCAAAGAACTCCAGGACAAGGGTTTCATTCGACCAAGCTCATCGCCTTGGGGAGCACCGGTATTATTTGTTAAGAAGAAGGATTGATCTTTTAGAATGTGTATTGATTATAGAGAGTTGAACAAGTTGACCATCAATAATCGTTATCCACTCCCTAGGATAGACGACTTGTTTGATCAACTGCAAGGATCACAGTATTTCTCTAAGATAGATCTTAGGTCCAGATACCATCAGTTGAGAGTACATGAGGACGACATTCTAAAGACCGCATTTAGAACTCGATATGGGCATTTCGAGTTCACGGTGATGCCCTTTGGTCTGACGAACGCACCAGCAGTATTCATGGACATGATGAACCGATTGTGTAGACCTTATCTAGACAAGTTTGTGATAGTGTTCATAGATGACATCTTGATCTACTCTAAAACCCAAGAGGAGCATGAAATGCATCTAGGGTTAGTTTTGGATCTACTCAAGAAGGAGAAACTGTATGCTAAGTTTTCTAAGTGTGAATTCTAGTTGCAAGAAGTACAGTTTCTTGGACATGTGATCAATAGTGATAGGATGCATGTAGACCCTAGTAAGATTGAAGCTGTTAAGAATTGGGAAGCTCCTAGAACTTCGTCCAAAGTTCGTTCATTCTTAGGCTTGGCTAGGTATTATCATAGATTCATTGAGAACTTTTCTAAGATAGCTAAGCCGCTTACTATCTTGACTCAGAAAAGTAAGACCTTTGATTGGGCTTAGGAACAAGAGAAGGCATTTCAAACTTTGAAGGATAGGTTGTGTAATGCACCTGGTCTAGCTCTCCCCGATAGACCGGAAGATTTTATGGTGTACTTTGATGCATCAGGCTTAGGATTAGGTTGTGTGTTGATGCAAATGGGTAAGGTGATATCATATGCATCTAGGCATTTGAAAATCCATGAGAAAAACTACACCACCTATGATTTGGAATTGGGCACGGTTGTGTTTGCTCTCAAGATCTGGAGACACTACTTGTATGGGAAAAAGAGCGTTATCTATACCGACCATAAGAGTCTTCAGTACATCTTTAACTAAAAGGAATTGAACATGCGTCAGCGTCGCTGGATAGAGCTTTTCAACAACTATGACTCGCGAAATTCATTACCATCATGGTAAAGCGAATGTAGTAGCCGATGAACTAAGTAGGAAGGAGAGGATCAAACCTAAGAGGATTAGAGCTATGAACATGACCCTTCAGTCGACTTTCAAGGATAAGATACTAGCGGCTCAGAAGGAGGCATCTGATGAGTTTGCATGATTGTAGAGAGGGCTAGATGAACTAATAGAACATAGGAGTGATGGAGCATTGTATTACTGGATCAAATATGGGTCTTTTTGAAGGGTGATGTGAGAACCCTGATAATGGATAGAGCCCATAAGTTAAAGTACTCTGTACACCCAGGAGCTGATAAGATGTACTATGATCTTAGGGATATGTACGGGTGGCCAGGAATGAAAAAGGATATAGCTGTGTATGTGAGCAAATGTTTAACTTGTTTGAAGGTGAATGCTGAACATCAGAGGCCATCTGGCTTACTGCAGCAACCTGAGATCCTTGAATGGAAATGGGAAAGAATAGCAATGGACTTTGTTATGAAGCTACCAAGGACTAGTAGTGGGCATGACACAATTTGGGTTATTATGGACCGATTTACTAAGTCTGCTCATCTTCTACCTATGCATAAAGACTATAAGATGGATAGGTTAGCTAGACTCTATCTGAATGAGATTGTTGCCAAGCACGGTGTGCCGATCTCAAGCATATCTGATCGTGATAGTCGTTTCACATCGATGTTTTGGCAAACAATGCAAGAGGCATTAGGAACTAGGTTAGACATGAGTACGACTTACAACCCTCAGACCAACGGTCAGAGCGAGTGTACTATATAGACCTTGGAAGACATACTTAGAGCATGCGTCCTTGACTTCAGGGGAAATTAGGATGTTCATCTTCCATTAGTTGAGTTTTCATATAACAATAGTTATCATTCTAATGTGAAGTGTGCACCTTTCGAAGCCTTATACAGTAGAAAGTGCCGCTCACCGATCATGTGGGCAGAAGTTGGAGAAGGGTAACTGATAGGACCTGAGCTAGTGCAAGAAACCACTGAGAAAATCTCACAGATCAAGGATAGGCTTAAAGCTGCACATGATCGTCAGAAAAGCTATGCCGATAAAAGGAGGAAACCTTTAGAGTTCAGTGTAGGTGATCATGTTTTGCTTAAAGTGTCGCCTTGGAAAGGTGTGGTACGCTTTGGGAAGAAAGGGAAAATAGCACCTAGATTCGTTGGACCTTTTGAGATCATTAAGAGTGTCGGTCCTGTAGCCTATAGAATTAGACTATCGGAAGAACTTAATGGTGTTCATTACACGTTCCACGTGTCGAATCTTAAGACGTGTTTGGCTGACCCAAGACTACGGATACCTTTGGATGAGATCCGGGTTGATGCTAAGTTGAACTTTGTGGAAGAACCTGTGGAAATCTTAGAGAGGGAGTTTAACAAACTTAAGCGGAGTAGAATTGACATCGTCAAGGTTCGATGGAATTCGAAACGAGGACGTGAGTTCACGTGGGAGCGTGAGGATCAAATGAAACTTAAGTACCCGCATCTTTTTAGCTCTAGTACTAGTTGAATTTTGGGGCGAAATTCTTTTTAATTGGGGTAGAATGTAACCCTTGCACTTTTCTAAGATCTATATGTTCTAATTTAGTCCTTTGACTTTTGTCAGTTTCGTTTGAATAATTATCGTGTTGACGGTGGTGAATCTATGTTGATCTTGATTGTCTTAGTGATATGTGCTTGCGTTAATCCTTTTTTTAGAAGATTTTATCTATGTGATCCTGTTCCGGGAGGTTTTTCCCAAGTATTGCTTGAGAAAGAGATCTTATAATGAGTCCCGACACGTCCGTTAATGTTCAAATCGAATCTAAGGCAATTTGACTGTGAAATATGTCGTGTAAATAATCAATATTCCTGGAAAAGTACTTTTGAGTTCATTAAAAATACTATGAAACTTCAGGTAACATTTTAAAGTAACGAACTTTGAGTCTTAAGAGAACCCGACACAAAACAAAGTAATCTCGAGCTCTTGGATTCCCCACCCACGATCGAGCCCCATGGGGGACATGTGAGGTATTATTTTTTTTGTCTTTTGGTCCCCATGTACTAGTATATGCTTATATCTTAAGCCAATGCACACTTCAAGCATTTTTTCATTTCCATCTCAAAAACATTTTTCTTGTTTTCTCTCTTGTGTGGCTCGTTCGATTAAAACACACACACACTTAAAAAAATTTCAACTTGATCAAGAACATGAAGATTTAGGAGTATTGGGTTGATTCTAGTATTCGGGTTATCATTTAAACAACGTTTGGGTTGTTGGATCGTGTCTTAACTCGCTTTCAAAACCCTCTTTGTAAGTTGATCTTTTCCTAAATATTATTGTACTTTTAGATATATTATGATGCATAAATGAGTGTTGTACAGTGCGTTTTCTTAAAATCGTAAACTAAAATTTTGAAATAAATAAAAGGGGTGTTCGGTTTGGTTCGAACGAGTGACCCAGGAGATAAGGGTTTATCATTTTGATGTCGTGGTTCTGATGGTTGAAAAAATTTTAGATATTATTAGCTTATTTATGGTCTAGCTTAAATAATAAGCTTATGCGGCATATTTTGGAACCTATGAAACTTTCGGTTAAATAAAGATTTATGGAAACATGGTTTTGGTTATTTACTTGTGATATATTATTTTTGTGTGAGCTTATTTGGTAACTTATTTTGATATCTAAAAAAACTAAAAAGCTTATTAGCTTATTTAAAAGCTTAATGGATTGTTTTTGGGCTTATTGTGACCCGCAGCCCAAAAAGCTCAATAAGCTGTTGCTTATTGCGGGCTTTTTGTGGTCCAGTGTATTTTTGTGGCATTTGGTTATAGCTTAGTATGACATTTTTGGCCTAACAAAGCTTAATGGTTTGAAAATAAGCTATGAATAGCTTATTTGGACCTAAGGGAGGCCACGACCCACTAAGACAAACCAAATAATGGCTTGATCTTGGTCTGTGAGTCTTGGCTTGCGTCGTGGTTTATTTCTCAGACTTATATTTGATACAATATATGATATTGGAACTAAATCGGATCTTAGAACTTGAGAATAACGTTTTGGGCCTCTATCCAAGCCTTAAGGCCCAATAAGCAAAAACTAGTCGTTTTACGTGGTTAAAACGGACTTTTGAAAGTGAAACATACTTATGTAATTACTTATGTGTAAATTTGTCGTTTGAGGAAACATGTTTCGATAAACGTTGTGAAATATAGATTTTTAGCATTTTGTCAGAAAATGGTAAAATTGGAAAAAAGTGTTTGAAATTGAGGTTTGAAATCTTGGAAAACGTTGTGTAAACAAATGGGTCATGTAACACCCCCAAACTACGATACGCAGCGGAATACAACAATTGGGGTGCTACTTCATAATACATGTACACGAGTCCCAATAAACGTTCAAATATATGTTTATAAAGTACAATTTCATTTATTAGAAAGATCAGAGTTACATAGGTCCCAAAAGACAATAGATAATTCTACTTTTACAAGTCTTAACACGACTTTCATTTCTAAAACGTTGTTTTTATTAAACAACACAGTTCACCGAGACACCGTCCTTGATATCCGCGTTCCGTCCCATCCAAGTCATCAACAGCTACTTACCTGAGATACATGCTTAAAAAGGTCAACAAAACGTTGAGTGAATTCATAGAGTTTGCAAATAACAGTTAGAACGCAAATTTGGTTCAATAAAACGTATAACGTTGGCTCGTAAGTCAAGTTATAAAAATATTGATTTCCAACTAAATGAGCCCATGTACCGATACTTAACACATTCATTCCCGTAGGATGAAATTATGTCCGAGAATTATGCCACTTCTCCTAATACTAACTACAAAATGTCCGTTTGACAGGGTGGTCACAACTGATTCAGACCCCGGACAGGGGTGTCAAACCTAATAGGTCTATTTAATGCATTAGCGTTCACCCACAAGGCAACTAACGGTCACACAGTAAAAGACATATACTTACTAGTGAACGGAATCATATTTAGCATCAAAACATATTGCGTTCTCATTTTCAAAACAAGCAGGTATCCCCCTCGTCGAGTAGACAAACATTTAAACAGTTCAAAAGCAATGGCTTATGAACTCACCTTGATCGAAGGCCTAAGACCAAAATAATCGAAACAAAACCACGGGGAATCAACGAACCCGATCACAGACCTATAATTTATGTAGCTTATATACTATACCGAAAAGTAGAGTCAACGATGCGTGCATCGTATCAACAAAACCATATATATATATTCATACATGTGTTGAGAAATCCACTTGCGCGACCTAAATCCTAAACTCCACTTAATTAAGTTATAATTATTCCCCACGTTTAATCTTACGTGACTTTAATTGGAAACTTTATATTTTCGATAACTTTCTATTTTTAGAAAGTAACTATTTTCGGAAAATTACCATTTTTCGTAAGTCTCGTCTTCTAATTATATTTATAATAATATTTAGTCATCTCGTCGAACCCTCGACGTCCAATTTGATTATTATTTACTCATACCGGGATTACGTTCCGTATATTACAAAAAGTTTCTATTTTTAGTATTTATTTCATTCGTATCAATTGTTAAGTTTAAAAATATCTCGCTCGTAGTAATAATAGCGTTTAATTACTTTTACGACATCCGACAAGTTTAGTACTAACCCGTTGACTTTTTAAAGTCAACATTTGACTTTCTTTGATTTTTATACTTATATTTATTTTTACCCAAATCTGACCCGCGCCAGACGACCCTCTAAATCACATTTTCACGACTCGGAGTAAAAAGAGATTTTATACGAAACGATATTCCGGACAACTTTTTAGTTTTAGCCGAGACCTGAATCTCGCCAGAAAATGACCAAAATGCCCTTTTTGAATTCTGCTGTAACTTGTATTTTCAATAAAAACGCAGCAGTTTGACCATCGATTTTGACCCGCTATATCACATTTTCGTGATTTTGACCAAAAATATATTTTATGTAAAACGTCATTCCGGACAACTTTTTAGTTTTAGCCGAGACCGAAACTTGACAGAAAATGACCAAAATGCCGCTGCAAGTTTCTGCAGGAACCTTGACATTTTTAGTAAAAATGCAAACTTTGACCATGAATTTTGACCCGTAATTACTCGATTTTAAAACTAGCGAGCCTCGCGACAAACTAAAACATTATTCTGAGCAACTTTCGTGTTTCGTCGGAAGGCCAAAACGAGCGTTAAATTTCCCGACAGCAACCAAAAATATGCAATAGCTGTTGGAAAGGCTTTTAAGTTTTCAAATCTTGTTTTCGCCATAACTTCTTCGTTATTAGGAGTTACGGGCCGTTCAAATTACCGAAACGTACATTAAGACGAACTCTGTTATATTTCAACATCAAAAATCAGTTTTTATGAAATCTCGAACCTTAAAATCTGAGCCAATCTTTCTGCTCGTTTTTTACACTTACAAAACGCGCCGAAAACTATTTTTCGACCAAACATTCACTCACAACATATCTAGTATAACCTATATACTTTATTCACATCATTAAATCAACCCATTTCATAACTAATCTAATCGACGCAAGACCTCGGATTTCATCACATACTATGAACAAAATCAATTCAAATGAACGAAACAAACGAAACAAACGAAACAAAATATAAAAGAATGCTCACAATGCTATAATAAGCAAAATCAATAATCGAAATCGTCTCCCTTGTCTTAGCCGAAACTCAAACCGAACCCAAAACACGAAACCGAACCTTTCTCCAATTAAACCAACTAGTTACAATGTTTGTTTACCACCCAAAAATCAATACTTTCAACTCATTTTGACCAAACTTGAACCAAATTAAAAATAGAAAAATACCCATTGCATGTTATATTTTCTTAGTGGGATGTGTAGGCCTTGACGAGAGGATCAATATTTTGTAAATGGATCTTAATGCATGTCGAAAAATCGACGGCTATGGTGGTGTTTATGTGGTGGCCGGCGTAGGTGGTGAAGAAACAAAGGGAGAGAGTTTTTAGTTTTTGTAAAGGGATAAAATAAGAAGTATCTCTTGTATTTATAGAGAACTAGTTTGGGCCTTTGGCAAAAATGGTCCTCCTTTCCACTTTATTCTTTGAAGTTTAGTACAATGTGTCTTTCTTCAAATTTTAAAATCGGCCAACATCTCGGGTCACACCATTTTCGTAAAATTTTTATTTTTGTCACACTTTTATTAGTTTAAAACATTTAATAAAATGTATATATTAAAACTCGAATCCAACTCAAGACAAGGAACAAAATGACGACATTCATAAAAATACTAATTACGATCTTAAAAATAATAACGAGATGTGTCAAAAAAATTTACGTTGCTTAAACGTTTAACGAACACGCGGTCAAACGGTGACTCGCGAAACGTCAAAAATAAATATTTTAAATTTCTGTTCATAATAAAATACGAAAATAATTATTCACGACAAATAAAGTTTTAAATGTCGACGTTCGTTCACACGAATTTATTAAACAATAATTATGACATCGAATTCGCGACCGTCATACACGTCGTAAAACTCAGGTTGTTACAGGTCATGCTGAATTTTCATAAAAATCCTATACTTAGAATTTACGCAAAACTTACTTTTACGACAAAAGTCAACTAAAATACGAAAATATATATTTTATAATTATAAAATATGAAACTCCTCCAAGTCGTTTAGTATGAATAAAGCTTCTCTTTTCCTATAAGTATGCACATAATTAAAGTAACTAAGGTTATCAAATGGACCTACCGAAGTATATTCCTAAGTACTTATTATCTTAGTCTTCTTATATTGCTTACCTATTGATATTTAAATAGTATACGTATATTATACTAAGGTATGAACTAGAGCATGTTATCTTTGAACTAAGTTGTCAACCATCACACCACTGATAATGTTAAGGGTGACCGTACAACGCATATGATCTCTATGCATCGACCTTGGAAAAACACATTTGGAGCGTATATCTAAATTCGTACATTAACTTGATTAGGTCGTAACTGGATTAAGTTGGTATCCCGTCCCGACAAAGTAAAGTTCAATTGTACCTTTTCAACATGCTCCTTGATAAAATGATAACGGATGTTAATGTGTTTTGTACGTAAATGTTGTACCGGATTGCATGATATGGCAATTGCACTTTTTGAGTCATAGTACATTCGAATCTTGTTGTAACGATATCCATAATCAAGCAGTTGCGTCCTTATCCAAATGACTTGTGCGCAGCATGCAGATAAAGATACGTACTCAGCTTCCGCGGTTGACATTGTTGTACAATCTCGCTTTTTCGACGACCAGCTGACTAGCATGTCTCCCAGAAACTGAAGTCCTCTAGATGTGCTTTTATAATCATCAAGGCACCCTACTAAATCTGCATCTAAATACGTAATTAGCTAAAATCCAAAATCCTTCGAGTACCACAATCCCTTGTTAATGTATTGTCGGAGGTACCAAAAGATCCTTTTGACCTCTTTGAGGCGTTTCTCAGTTAGGCGAGCTTGATAATGTGCACATACAAATGTTGCAAATGCAATATCTGGTTGACTTATAGTGAGATACATGAGTCCTCCAATCATACTACGGTATCTAGTTTGATCAGTTGGATTACCCTGTAAATCTGCATCGATTTTGGCAGTAGCCATTGGTGTCGTAACAGTATCACATTTGTCTATCCCGTGTTTCCTAAGAAGCTCCAGAGTGTATTGTGATTCATTTATGAAGATTCCATGAGGGAATTGATGAATCTGAAGTTCGAGAAAGAACTTCATCTCACCCATCATTGACATTTCAAAATAACCTTTCATTAGTTTTGCAAATCTGTTTGAGAAATTTAGATTTGTGGAACCAAAAATAATGTCATCGACATATATTTAAACTAATAAAATGTCATCCTCGTGTCTTCGTGTGAACAATGTTAGGTCAACAATACCTTTTATGAAATGGTGTTCAATCGAGAAGGAAAAAAGCTTGTAATTCCATGCTCGAGGAGATTGTTTGAGACCGTACATAGCTTTCTTAAGACGATTAACGTGATTAGGAAAGTTCGGATCTACAAATCCTTCAGGCTGACTTACAAAGACTTCTTTTTTCAATGGACCGTTCAGGAATGTAGTCTTCACATCCACCTGGTATGTTGTAAAGTTCTTGTGAGCCGTGTAAGCCATAAACATGCGAACAACTTCTAGTCGTGCTACTGGAGCAAATGACTCCTCAAAATCTATTCCTTCTTGTTGATTGTAACCCTTTGCAATGAGACATGATTTGTTCTGAATGATCGTGTTTTGTTTTTCCAAAGCTATTTTATCTTGATTGCATGTCTGCCGTCAGGTAATAGAACAAGTTCCCACACATCTAATCGTTTAAACTGATTAAGTTCATCTTGCATGGATTTGATCCAGCTATGATCAAGCATAACTTCCTTGATGTTTTATGTTCAGTAAGACTCACTGTGAGTGCATACATACACAACTCTGCATCAGTTCAGAGTCTATTTCTTATTTGAACTAGCTTGGAAGGGTCACCAATCACTTGTTTAATTGGATGATTCTTAGTCCATTTATCAGTTTAGCGATGTTGTTGATGGAACTCATGCATGTTTGACGAGTCCTGATAGTTTGAAGATGACTCAGCTTCTTCAAACTCAGGATTTTCAAAACAATGCATAATAGTATTCCCATCAAGTTCTACAACGTCTTCTTGAATTTGTTTGTCAGAATGAGTTTCCAAGACTGCAGTTGATGTCTGAAGAAGTTACTATTTTTGTAGCATCACTATCTTCAACAATGATTGAAGACGGTGATGGAGTGTCTTTAACATCAAGAGTATTTGCAGCGGAAGTATTTGACACTTCGAAAGTACGTGGCATATAATATTCTTCATACAGAGGACCAAACAAGTTATTCAAGTCTTGATGTGATGGTATTTCATTTAGTTCTTCTAATGAGCCTTGAAAATTCAAGCAGTTTAGACCGGGTCCTAAATTGTTACATTCAGAAGCCATAGATGTGAGTTCATCAAATTTGACATGGATAGTTTCTATTATCTATTTGGTTTGGCGGTTGTATATACGAAAACCTCTTGATAACTTAGAATAACTAATAAAGATACCAATGTCAGCCTTCAGTTTCATTTTCCCAAGATCATCACGATCATTTATTGGATAAGACAAAGATCCAAGCACGTGAAAGTATTGAACATTAGGTTTTTTTGACGAGTTAGCTCATAAGGAGTCTTGTTGTGCCGAGTATGTACAATAGAGCGATTCTGAGTAAAGCAAGCACTAGCAATAGATTCAGCTCAAAGAAATTCTGAAGTTTTTAAAAAGATAAGCATTGTGCGTGCAGCCTCGACAAATGTACAATTTCTACGTTCAACAACACCATTTTGTTAAGGCGTTCGAGCTATTGAAGTATGATGAACAATGACTATCTTTGCATAAAATGACCACAATTTCTCATTCTTAAACTCAGTTACATTATCAGTTCGGATCTTCAGAATTTGAGCCTTTAGATTCTGTTAAACTTGATTAATGAAATTGATGATCATATCTGGAGCCTCATCTTTGGTACGAAGAAAGTATACCCATGTGTATCAAGAATAATCATTGACGATCACTAGAATATATTTCTTGCCATTGATACTTTCTACCCTAATTGGCCCACACAAATCCATATGAAGTAATTCGAGTTTGGATTCTATGCTTGGAACCAATTTTGGTAGAAAGGAAGCTTTCTTACTTTTTTCTTGTTCACATGTTGAACATAAGTGATCTTTCTCATACTTAAATTTTAGAAGCCCATCAACTAGATCTTTTGACGTGAGTTGATTAATGGTACCAAAATTCAAATGAGAAAGCCTTTGATGCCATAACCATGATTTTGTTGATGTTTCTTTGGATATTAAGCATATTGGAGAAGAATCCGCCTACTCAGAAATGGAGATAGTGTATAGATTAGATTCTCAAGAACCAGTAAGCAAATCATCACTCTCTAAATTCCAAACATAGCACGTGTTTAAACGAAAGGCTACTTCTAAATCTCCATCACAAAATTGTCCAACTGAAAATAAGTTGTGTCCTAGGCCCTCAATGTAGTATACATGACATATCGTGAGATTGCCTTGAACATAATCTCCATGTCCAATGATTGCTGCAAAGTGATCATTCTTGAAGCGGACTGTTCCCATGAATTTCTCAATAAAATTTCTCAGCAGATTCAGATTGCCAGTCATATGTTTCGATCACCCGCTATCAACAATCTAAAGGACGAGCTGGATCACCTGCATCACATGAAACGAATGCAGATGGAAGAGTGGACAGTTTGGCAACCCATTTTTGAGTGGTTACCTGTGTTTTGGATTTTGTTCAAACACTAGTACTACTCTTTGACACCTTAGGTGTTGATTGTGCAGTTTTACTTTTTGGTGTCCAATTAAAACATGGTTGATATTCAAACCATTTCTGCCACTTTTGGCTTGTTGTAATTTTGTTTTTCATGTAATTGCTAAGTGTCCTACTTTGACTAACAAGAGATAGTGATAATGCACTAGAGACCTTATTTGTTGCTGTTGGGGTTTTAGCAACACTTAATCTAGATTTCACAACTACAGAAGTAGCTCCTAAATTCTTAGATTTTGCTGCTACAGGGGTAGTGAATAAGGCTCTTTTTACTTTAGAATCTCTAGACAAAGCATAACGAGCAACACATTTTTCATGAGAAAACATAAACACATCTTTACCACAAGAAACATAAACAATATTTGAACCGTCATTAACAACATTTACAGTCTTGGTGCTTAATACACTTGCGTTTGATTGACATACAATCTAATTCATTGTTTCACGTTTATTAGAATCTATACTAACACTACTTGACACTTTCCGATCATGTACAGATGAGCTCTTATCATTAGTGTTCTTCAAGACTTTATTCTTTGATTTAGTATCCTTAGACTTTGGTCTTCTAACACTATTAGAACTTTCTACACCTGTGGAATTAGAAATATTTATGTTAGCTTTAGAAGCCGACGTATGTGTCTCTGTTTTTGTGATTCTATACATTCCTCTTGTGATTGAACTCGGACTCTATTTTTTACTTTGCTTGTTTTTTGGTGTAGAATATGAAGTGACTGGTTTTGACCTATCTGCATTGACCTTAGTGTTTGACACTTTCTTAGCCTTGACTGTTGTGTTTGTATTTAACGGTGTTACACAAATAAGTTTTCCTAAGGTCTCAGATTTGTCAAACTTAGTGTTCATATTCTTCCCCTTTTCAATGGTTTTAAGCTTATTCTTGAGTTCAGATATTATCATCAAAAGATCTTGATTTTGAGAACGCACATCACCATAAGCATATGTCTTTTGATTAACATGTTCAATTAACTCATCAACCTCTTTTTGATGTTGAGTTCGTGTTGCTTTTATTGAATTAAAAAGCTTTTGATATTCTAGTTTGATATTTTCTCTTTCTTTAACAACACAATCAACTTGAGTTTTTAGCAACACGTTCTCATCATTCAACCTTGACAATCTTGACTTCCAAGAGACGTCATAAACCATATTCTCTTTCTGATGTTGTAGTTTGAGTTCAAAATCAATGCTTTGAGCTTGGGATCGCTTAAAATCATTTTCAAGAATTTTGATTCTTTTGAGTAAATTGGCTTGGATATCTTTGGAGTCACTTGAACTTTTCTCAATCTTAGTCTTTAACAACTCATATTTCTATTCAACAGAAATTAACACACAATCTTGAATTTCTCGAGTCAAGGATACTTTAGAAAGTCAATTGATTTCGTTTTGAAAATTATTTTCATTTGGATATTTTTATTCAACTTTCTGTTCCATTGATTCAAAAATATTTAACATTTCCTGTACTTTTTCAAAGAGTTATTGTTGAAGTTCTTTCAATGTCTTTGACAAAGATACTGACATCAGAATTACATCAGTTTTATAAAACTCTCTTAAAGAATTTTGACTGTCAGACATCCATCTCCTTTGTGTGTCTTCTAAAAGAGTGACATTAATTCGATTCCTTAAGTTGCCAATTGCTAAACCCATTTTTTTAAACATTTTTAACGATTTACTCTCTTTTGGCATTTTTGGAATTTATACATCTGACATGACTTCATTTGACTTAGTACATTCATTAGAAGTGGTAAGAAATGAAAAATATGTTTGTTTAACAGAAGGTTCTTTTTTAGAAACAAATGTTTCATAAAGCATTTAATTTTCTATAATTCAGTTGAACCATTTGTTTCTCATTTTCAATCGACTTTCTTTCGCGACCTCTAAAGTTTCCTCAAAATCAGGTGAATCAATTTTTAATTTATTGTTGTAAAGCATTTCACCATGATACATTTTTTGTTGTGCTTCAATGGCTTTCTTGAGCGTTCAGGATGTTGATAACCTAACCCAGCTTTAAGAAAAGGATCATAAACTTTATTTGGTGTCTTTCCAAGCATGTGAATAGTTTGAATTGATTGACTCATTTTATAAACAATTCGATCATGAGAACTCAGTTTCTCTTTGAGATCAACAATATCTTCAAGATATTGATTTTCTTGTTCTTTGAAAGCCTTTTTAGCTAACTGAGTTTCATGTTGAATTATTATCTTTTCCTTTTCAATTTTGAAAAAATCACTTTCAATTTTATCTTTTTCTTTCAAAATTCTCTCAATGGTGTCTTTATCAGCATGCATCTCACGTTCCAACTCTTTACATGTTTCCTTATATTTTGAGCATTGAACCGTTTTTGACTCAAATGTTTTAACCCATTCCTTACACGTCTCAAGGTCCTTTTGTAGCAACCCTTTTTTTCTTTTTAAGCTTATTGTTTAATCGTTTTTTACTTTCAGCTTCTTTTTGAACATTATAAGCCAGAATTTGAATATTATGATA
Organism: Tanacetum coccineum; assembly: GCA_026074375.1. Lineage (NCBI taxonomy): Eukaryota > Viridiplantae > Streptophyta > Magnoliopsida > Asterales > Asteraceae > Tanacetum > Tanacetum coccineum. The sequence continues at coordinate 6,114 of BQNB010014819.1, read as the reverse complement.
CTCATCATGATCATTTGAATCATGTTCAAATGTACCACCATTATTTTCCACATAAGGATCATCAAATATGATACTAGAATCAATTTGATCATCATCAGATGCGTGAATAATAGTTTTACGTTTCACATGATTCACTTGTTTATGAGCCTTGTGTGAAGCATTTACCTTACTGACAGCCTTTGCATCATAGGTTGGCTTAGTCACAGCATTGTCATCAGCTTGTTGAATTTGAGCCATCATGATTATTGCAACTGTAAGCTCTTCTAATATTTCATCTCCAAAACAATTATCGAGCATGAAATAATTCTCTTCAGTGTTGAGGTTGCTTTCGACTTCATCTTACATGGCAAACAACATTTGTTCTCGAAGATACTTTGCATCACGAACTCTTGGTTTCTGACAATCATGAGCATAGTGGCATTTTTCATTGCAGTTATAACACTGAACATTTGCCCTTCTCGGATTTAACTTAGTTCGTGGAACACGCTGAACAATATGATTACTTTCATCATTTACGTTTCCTGCATTAAATGCTTGATTCCTGTTTTGTCTCCCTGCATTCCTATTACTATTTCCACCATATTCTGCATTCTTGGTTTGTATGTCAACTATACCATCCTGAATCATAGCTTGATTCCTTGTGTTTGATGAAGTACGAAGACGATTATTGGTAGGTGTAAAGAACTTCTGGGTGATTGCTCGAGCTAATAATATAATTTCACTTGTAAGCTTGTCTTCTTGAGAATCCCCTTGTAACTCCCCTTGATAATCTTCTTCATAATCAACAACTGATGAAGGATGTGTGACATAGTATGGTTGTGGTGAATTTGAATATGAAGGACTTGCATGAGACTGTGAAGAAGCATTTGAACGAGCAATTAGTTCTAAGAGATCATGATTCCTGACAGCTCTCTTTGCTTTGGATGACTGGATATGTGGTTCGAATTGCACTAAGGAATTATACAACTGATCATATGAAACTGTATGACCTGTTTGGTTGTGATGAACCATGGTAAACTAGATATTTTTGTAAACTAGATATTAAACCTATAATTTTGATGATTATGAAAGTTATATTTCAATGTTTTAAGATCAAAAACTCATCAAATCGTAAATCTAACACTTAACGTCTACGAAACCTTCAAAACTCTTTGTTACGAAAGCTTCTTGATCAAAAATTGATACGGTTAAGCTCGATTTGATCCACGAAACACACACTAAATCTCTCTCGGCGATAGACACAACTTGTTTTATGTCATGTTTGCACTATAGTATCATACGAAAGTTATAGAATTAGAGGAGATGAGCTAGACAGTATTTTTTTATCATTTTCATAGTTTTCATTAAAAGGGAAAATAGAAATGGGGGGAGAAGTTAAGTTACAAAATGTAAAGACTTGTATAAATACCCCTCCTAGATGGGTATCTATACTTATTGTTGTTCCTATTCTATCTTCCTAACTCTAGTCAAACCTTGGTCAACTTTACTTAACCTTGACCAAGATAGACTTTATTACATTATAATTACTAATAAAACTATAAACAAAACAAAACTATACAAAGACCAGTTCGTTTAATAATAAACACTTTTCTTGAACCTAACAATAACTATTGAACATAAGTGGGTAAAGCCTCGATGAGCTAGGTTTTGATATCCACCAATGTCGACTCCTAGATGGATTATAATCATTGGTGTAAGCTTTATGTGGGTCTAGGTTAATTGTGACAGGATTAACTATAATACAAATCTAGAGTTTAGAGAGAAGTACCACCTAGCTTAAGAATGATTTAACACCAACGAAGTAATACAATCATTGCACACATAGACAATTCCTACATTATATTAGATTAATCATGGTTGATACATTTTCCTTACATTTGTGCTAGACCGCTTCTTTATCGTTTGTTTATTTGCTTGTGTGTGTTTATTGCTTTATTTGTCACCATTAGTGTAGAATAAACCAAAACTCGTGCCAGTCTCTCAGGCTAAACTATTTGCGTTAGTTTAGGTTTAGATAGAATTAATTAGGATAAATTAGGACTAGCATAGATAACTAAAATACTGATGGATTTAAGTATTAACGCTCACTCTTAGTGATCGACACTCTACTTACCAACGAATCTACAACTGATCGGGTACACTGCTCGTTAGTGTTTGTTAATAGGTAAAGTCAGCAAAATATAAATAGTAAAGTTGATAATATAAATTACCTACACACGATGAAACACGTCAAGTTTTTGACGCCATTACCGGGGAGTGAAATTGTTTAATTCTTATTTATTAGTGTTTTAGTTTAGATTTAGAGTAATTTAGATTAATCTGCATTTGTATTATTTTGCATAAATGTGTGTGTGTTTGTTTGTTTTCTGCATTATAATTCCTATTGTTTTTCTTCTGATCGAATACGAGATACAGCGTATTCATCCTTTTGAATACGGCGTATCCACTTTAGCGTATTCGACATCAAACATCAATACGGTTTACTAAATACGGCGTATCGATTGTTTGATACAGCAGCAATTTTATCATTCATTTTATCTATATGTTTGACCATTTCATCTGTGTTCCTAGCAATTTTTTTCTTACAGGAAATGGACAATCCAAATATTACTCTGAAAGAATATATTCAGTATTAAACTGAGAAAGCTCTTATAAACAATCAAGTGTATAACTATAAAACTGCTAAGTATGGTAAGATCTGGTATATTGAAGATATTAACTACCTCATATTTTTTGAAACAATATTCCCATCTATAGTTTATAATGACGCATTAAAATCCGAATCAGAGTTCTCAGCTGAACCAACAATAAGTTCTCAACATGTGGATGAAATTAATTGGAAAAATGAAACATCATTTCTCGAATGTGATTATGAAAAATACAATTTTATATTAGAAAGAAAAGCTTTAAATAAACGATTTTCTAAAAAAGAAAAATTCAACATCTTAAGTATTGATAAAGATATGTTTTCTTATGAAATTTCTTCTGGTAATAATTTACAAATAGATGAGGGCAATGATGATGATAAAACAGGCATCAAGCAGTTTTTGGCAGGTATTTTTGTCGAACCGTTACGTAATGTAATAAATATTGATGTTGATACCTATGCACATGTGTTAAATGAACTTTTGAAAATAAATCATGATAAAATTAGTAAATTTTTAACTACTAAAACTTTTATCAAAGAATTAAGTATTAATATCATGATTTTGAACTATTTTAACGAAGGGATGCGAATAAATCTTGTTAAAATTTTATATGTGCCATTTGGCATCCTCTTCGCCCCCAAGTTGTTTTATAAGAATGGATCGAAGCTGAAGGAAGTATAACTTAAAGACTTTTCTGTAAATAAAAGTGCTTGCCTGGAGACAATCCAAAATGTAATTTCAATTTTTGTTATTGAGTATGTCTTCCTAGGTAGTCGATACGGCGTATCCAATCCCATGGATATAGCGTATTGACTAACTTGAACATTATCCCATTTATTTTAAGTATTTTAAAACTTTATTGTCAGACTTGTTAATACGGCGTATTCATAACTATGAATACAACGAATTTGACCTCTGGTCCGTATTAGGATTGTTTTTTATACATGTTTAAATACGGCATATCCTAAAACATGGATACGGCATATCGACTACCTATACAGTTTTTGTTTTTACTTTATTTTATAATCGACGTTTATATAGAGATGCAATTGCTATGTTTTTCTAAGATCTAATACCGGAATGTACTGAACAAGAATCAATAAAATTGGTGGTACATGTATTATCTGGAATCTTATGTGTGTTGTAGTCATGCTGGCATACAAATGCTTTTCAACACACAATATTGCTCATATACGCATAATGAAGGATCATACCGAGCAAATCTCAAGGGAGTTTTCTGCTCTAATTCTTTATATTTCTTTTTTTTCATGTTATATTTATACAGTGTGGGCGTTGTATATCTCAAGTGGAGGGAGAAGAATTAGAACACTACTACTTCTTACTTTCACAATAATATGCCTAATTTATACTTAAATTTTAAATTTTTTTAGCATATTTTGTAAGATTACTAGTTGCATGACCCGTGCACATAACCCTTATTTCCATATTGTGAGAATTAAGCCTATTCAGTTTCTCCCATTTTACCCAAAATTCCACAAATATATGAGTGTGACTAGATTGTAGTAAACTTTAGAACTTGGCTTGGTATACTATTCGAGACCACCATAGTAAGTATTTTGGAGTGACTTGACCATATTGGTAAATTTTTAGGATTAAACCAAAAAAGCCTATACAAATATTATGATATTAACTAACCACACTGGTTAGTTAACCCCCGTATAAACCCTTTTGTTTACTCTTATTTTTAGAGTAAGATACCCCTAGAAAAACCTTCTAAGCCATTCCTTTCATTTGTTACACCACCAAAAATTTGTTTCGTTACACCTTAGCCTACCCTGTAGATTAAATCCTTAATCGGCTGCTAGTTGCTTTTGTGTAAAAGCATGTACTTCATGTGTTCGTGTGCGTATTTCTTATCTTCGGTTAGGTCGAGAATTGCACAGTGCAATTGGGAATGTGAGAGTAGTTTTATTTTTATTTTTATTTTTATTGTTTGTGTTTCGTGTGTTTTTACTACTTTTACTATTATTTTTATTTTTGAGTTATGAGCATCATGGAAATATTATCCATATTTATTATGATCTTGAAATGGTGAAAAATTACATCTTAATTTTGTTTTAGTTTATTGTTTAAAAAAATAATAATAAAATAATTAAAAAACAGAAAAATATAAAAAAATGTAAGAGAGAAAAAAAGGAGAGGTTTGTGAGATAATCGGTTTGTCTAAACCCGATTTTATTATTTATGAGATAATCGTTTATTCGTTGGTACATTGTATAAACCGACGATGTAAAGTTTTGTTGTAAATTATTTGAATTTGGTCGCAACATAAACCAACTATGTATTTTTTGTATAAAGTGGTAGATATCACCTTATTTTTGTACTATATTATGGATGATTAGGGGTTGGCCGTTACGGGAACGCCAACTATGTTGTTTTTATGAAGAGTTGAGTAAGGATGATCAAGGCATCTTTGAGTCTAATTCGTGTCTGCCAAACAAAGCGTGAGTTTCCAGTGTTAGAGCATGAGTTAGTCAGTGATTTGTGTCTTTTTCAAGGTTGTGGTCGGGAAAGTAGCTAGCAACATTGTTCTTTATTTGTTTGGACTTAATCTATTTGTTTTGTTATTTTATTTTACACCAATTATATATGTTTCCCAGGCATTATCCCTACCCTATATTATTCTTCATCTTAACCTTTGGTTTACTCGAATGAGGAATTTGAGCAATCACACATATCTCATTCATGGATTTGGATGTGTATTTGTGGTTTTGTCGCCCTTATTGGTGTATTATTGTTGGTAAAGATTACTTAGTCCTATTCTTTAGCTTATTCGAGTTAAGGATTTGAGCAATCACAAGTGTCGCGAGTCATGGATTTGGGTGTGCATTTATGGTTTTGTCACCTTTTCTGGAATATTGGTATCGATGAAGACTAAAAAAATAATGAACCCTTAAACCTTGTTACATTCACCCAATTTACCTTTTTAGACTAGTTGCTCCCGAACTTTAGTGGTGGAGATGTGTATCATTGCCAAGCTTATGATAGAATACTCTTCACGGCCGAGCGATTGATCAAATTACTAAATGTTACCACATAGATTAGTTGAGTGATTTGAGTAATTTCATTTCCTATTTTGTGAGGTGTTATGTTGTGCGCTATCGATTGAATAAAAAATGCTTAAAGGGAAAATCCTAAACATTCGTTTAGGATACATTTTCTTAAGAAAAATATAGAGTGTTAGATCTAGTAATATCATTTCACTAACACATCATATGGCTCAAAATAATAAGAAAGAAAGAAAAGAGAAAGAAGTTAGAGAGAGAAACTAGAGAGAGAAAGTAGAGAGAGAAAAAGATGGAGGATTCTTAACAAGTGTGTGTTTTACAAATGAAAGAACCAACACCCTCCCATCCTTGGAGAGGGTGTTTATACCAATTTATGGGTCAGCTTCATTAAGCGACTTTGGGCCGAGTGGTATTTGCTAATGGGTCGGGCTCGGGTT